>JAVQJL010044946.1:0-14692 GCA_036024295.1 Nannoperca obscura | reverse complement strand
TATATATATATATATATATATATATATATATATATATATATATATTAGTGTAAAAATAATAACAAATGAATGGAGTTGTTTTTACATTAACCGAGCAATGAAGAGTGATTACACTACTCAGTTCAGTGACCATTGCTTTAATCTAAGTCAAGACTCTTTGTTAACTGATACATTTAATTACGCCGTGACCCAAATTAAAATTGTGGTTAACTCAAATAAATAGTATTGTTTAAGAATGCCTTTTCAAAATAGTCTTTCAAAATAAAAGGCAGTTCTGCTTCCTAGGTGTTCATATGGGCACACGTTTTGGTACAACTGCAGAATATAACCTATACTTTTATTATCAAAACATACCATTAATTATTTTATAATTGTATCATAGCCATGATGTTGTAGTGCCGCTTGTACAAATGTGAACTTACCATCGTGACGTTCTCATACTTGATCATACAGCACTCACAGTAGCCGCCTCGTTTCTTGTCTCTGTACTTCTTTCGGCCGTGTCCTCTCTCTTCACTAGCCGAAGCTTTCGCACCTCTGTTCCCAGAGCATGAACAAAACCAAAGTAAGAGGAGAACACTTTGGATTCCTGGATTTTGATCGTGCATTTTCATTCAGCCAATAAACATAGGAAAACTAGAACATCAATAAACAGCAGTAGTGTAGAAAACATAGATCACTGAAAGATACAAAGAGGAGCTAGATGCAAACTAACATTGAAGCTCCTTTAGGGGACATTAAGGTGGAATATGGTACTCCCAGTGGTTAAAATATGTTAGCTGATACTTCTGAGCTAGAAGAAAAGATTTTTTTAAAGTGTAATGCGTGACATATGCATATCTAATGCTGTAGTAAGTGGACAGACAGACACACTATGGTAATGAATTACGTCTGGACTATTAACCACCGTTCACTGCTTGAGGAAGAACGCTAACCAACGTGGGCTTTAAAGTTAGCTAAAAGCAAAGCAGAGAGGAAACACCGTACTTGTGTCCCCGCTGTTTGTTCGCAGGAGGATCCTTGTCCTCGACACAGAAGGGACTACAGGGAGGAACCGTCTTCAGGTTGAACTCGGGCATGTTTGGCATAGTGAGGGAGATAGGACAGTAGTGTCTGAGGAAGGGAAAAGAAACATTTTGTAATCAATAGATGTAAACAAGTTAAAAGTCAGTAGGTGAATGTCTGTTTTTTTTAAACATACTGTCTCTTACCTGCTTGAATCCTCAACCTTGACGAACGGTTTAATGATCCGCCCCCCTGGAACAAACATCAATGATTTAAATTTGAGCATGAATTTACAAAACATCAACAACAAAAAAAAACTGACATTTATGACAAAAAAAAAAGTGTAGAAAGAGGTAATAACAGCATAAGCTCAGAAAACTTGTTTAGTCCTCCATTAGATATTAACCTTTGCATTTCTGAAAGCCTTGCTTTGCTGCCGACGCAGCTTTGACCTATAAAGAAAAACAGAAAAAGCATTTCAAAACTAAATGCAATCACGTTAAACCAATCATTTTCAAGATAGTAATCCCAACATAAGATTACATTTGACATAGAATGCATTTAAGAACCTGTAGACTTACACTGGTTTTGACAGCAGTGGCGGCAGGACAATGGCTGCTGATGATCAGTTTTTTCTTCTGAACATATGCTTTTATATCTGCAAGTGCCATTAAAGAAATAAAACTTCACATCATAAGTTCAAATAATGTACATAACGGTTGATGTAATGTAACACAAACTAATAGAGCCTCCACAACATACCGTCTATGTAGAGGATTTTCACCCCCCACTCCAGAGCATTTGACAGGATCTTGTTCATTTGCACCCTCTCCTAAAAACAAACAAGAGTGTTTTAGCGCAGAGAGGTAATAACAGTTTCTTACTAAACTCATTAGTGTTGACTTAACAAACCTGCTCTTTCACAACTCTCTCCACCAAAGACTTTCCTCGACTTGTAACAAACTGCAAAACAATAACAGAAAATGTAAATCTATGACATTAATAACTAGTAAAAAAAAAAGGGAACAGCATCGACAAGAAGTGAGATAAACCTAAAAACACATCTGAACTGTGTTGATTAAACAATGCCAGTGAACTCACTGCGTCTGTTTGGCCCTGAGACCTGCTTTTGGAATTGACCCCACAGCTGCCGGGCCGGTGTGGCTTTGAGCAAGGGTGAGGTGAACTCTGTTCGGAGTCCGGGCTCGGGACAGAAGAGTCCTGCCGGAGGCACTGCACATATCGAGCCTCCCTCTTGTTGGATACCAGATACTTAATTTCCTTACTGAAGAACTTCTCGACAGTCTGAGAGACAAACGAGAGAAAAACAGGATACGGTTGTTGGGAAAGCTTTAAGACCTGTATACCAGTTTCCTCCAGAATAATATAATGTGTCCCACATGGTTGGGTATCCAACCCAAATACATTTTTGGTGCTAATTGAAATGCATCAAAGAGTACGGTCTAGACCTGCTCTATATGGAAAGTGCCCTAAGATAACTTCTGTTATGATCTGGCGCTATATAAATAAAATTTAAGTGTCATGAATCTTATTAGTAATCTTGTTTAACCGTTTGTTTTCTAGTTTAGATCTTAATATAGCCAATTTGTGCCTATTTATTAAGGCAAAGTCCTCGCTCTGCTGCCAATATTTAGCCAACATTTAAAATGTGAAAAGTTTGGCTTGTTTTCATAAAATGGTAAATCATGTTGCCACAAATATTGAAAGATTTCAAACAAGACCAACCGTAGTATCTTACTGCAATCATCATGAATACTATCATAATGACAACCTAGAATCATCAGGGCTAAATTACGTTCGTCTGTAATAATAATGCAAGCTACAGAACAAAGAGGCAGTTGTCAAATGCAGAGGAGAAGGTAGTTAAGCCTGTTGAAGTGTGCATGGCTGATGGGGATGGTCTTGTGAGCAGAAAATATAACATTATGTGAATGTGAGTGATGTAATTTCTCCTGTCAGTTTGACATGACTTAAATGACCCATTTTTAAATTGGAATCATTCCGACAGTCAAAAAAACCCAACATAATAAAAATGGGTGTTTGTCTCACCCCTCCCAGTTCTTTGATGTCGCTCTCCAATGTCTCTGCTATTCGGTTTGATGGCAGATCCAGGTAAAACACCTTCCCGGCAAAAGGTTTGACTTGAGCAGGAGAGCACACGCGCGATGTGGGCTTAGCTTGGCTCAGCATTGCCTTGTCACCAGCACTTACACCTTTCCCTAAAATGGCAATCAGGAAAGTCACATGACGAGAGTGGTGATCATAGCTGAAGTGATTGAATAAGTAGTAGTACTACTACTCAGTCGAGTGATCATCATTCATCAATCATCCATTCATCATTCATTTGGGTAAATATCAAAACCTTTAATGGCTACAGCTTCGGAAAAACAAAGAGCAGTTTGTTTTCAATAATTCTAACTGATTACAACACTTGTTTGTTATGTACTAATTTTGTCATTTTGTTTCTTAATATTGTAACTGTACTACTTCTGTCTATTGTGTACATGCCAGTCTATTGCATAGAGGTCCCTACTGGAGGTCTGCTAAGACTTTCCTGTTAAAAAGGTCTTTATGCCAGGTTTTTCCTTATCCAAATCAAGGGTTTGGATGGCTAATTTTTACCTACAGATACGTTGTACGGATTATAAAGCCCTCTGAGACACATTTGTGATTTTGGCAACCAGTTATATAAATGTTTAAAGTTGACTTGACTGGGCGTGAATTTAATTAAAGCCAGTCCTTCAGTGAAGATAGTTGGGACTCAAATATCTTGAGCTTGTGTGGAGCAGATTTATAACTTATACATCGAAAAAATAATCACAATGTATTAGTCAGCGATGGTAATACAGGATAATTAGCTTAACCTTACGTTCTTACATTTAAAACTACAAAACACGAAAACAGGCTTTGGTAATAAATAAATAAAATACTAGTGTAACACGGTAGTAAACGAATAACATTACCTTGCCAGTTGGGTCCTGTGTGCCTTTGGATGCGTTTTGGCTTCATTTTATTCTCTTTCATTGAGAAAATGTTTTTGCAGCCCTCCTGTCTTGAGTCAGCATGCCCCCAGGAAGTCCTCGTCTGTCCCGTGTGTAAACAAAGACAGTATGATTTACAAAGAAGACAAATAGTAAAGCAAAACATCACCCGAACAGCGTTATGAGCAATGTAACGTTAGCTGAAGCGGGGTGCTGATTGTTCTCTAATAATTCAAATGTAACTGACGGTAACTTTTAAATCCAGGTTTACCGTGAACCGTTAACGTCTCGTTTCCCCCAGCGGACAGACAGCTCTGTCGCTTAGCTGCTTTGCTCAACTAACGTTACATCCTTTCGTGAGCTAACGTTAATAAACGGCACAAGAGCGGTGTTATCACTTTTGTTACCGCGGACCATCCATTGGCGAGCTGTTTTACTACTGTTTAGACAGCTGTAGTAAACTTTTTAGGTCACAACTTCGTCCCTTTCCCGCTTTAAATCCAATGGTGGGCGACGTTTGTGTTGCCATGTTTGAGACTTCCCAGCCACGCATACAATGTCACGTTTAAAATCACCAAATTCCCAATTTAGACACACAGCAGTTTTGTAATTCCAATAACTTCTGATGTTATGTCTGCACAGAACCTGGCTGTCTTTGATTCCTCCTTTGATGAACGTTACTGCCGTCCTTTCCATACCATCGAAAAAGTGGTGGAGTTTTACGGAAAACCTTCAAACCTGGCAAGATCGGAAATAAGTAAACGCATTTTTTGTGTTTGAATGTGATGTTTCCACATTTCTTTTAAATAATATATTAAATAAATATATGCATTAGAATTTTACATCGACAAATTGTTTCCTTTAAAAATGATATGTTATATGTTCAATTGTTTTTATATATTTTACTGCATTTGATTTAACGAAAACAATTCTGAAAAGACCAAGAATGTGCTTTGCAGAAATGAATACTGCGCAACATAGGCACTGTCATCATGCTGTGTGAACTGACAGCTAACTGGGGTTACCTGTTGGAGCCTGTGGGACAGTAGCAGCTGTCATACTTAAGGGGACACAAAACCTGAGAGGGATGTGTGTGTTAATGGAAGACGTCGTTGATGCTTAGGTGCTATATCAGGTGGGAAGTTAGCTAAACTCGTTAGCTAAGTCAAGTTAGCATGAGAGCTTTCTTCACCATGTAATAATACGGCAGCTGAATTGCTGTTGTAACAACGCAATAACCAAGCCATCGTGTGTGTGGCCGCCAATTAGCTAAGTTAGTAAAGCAAGTGGTTGTATAGATGATAACTAACGTACAGCTTAAAATACGCCTAATGTCCAACTATGTGTCTTTGTGTTTTAAGAAGACAGCATGAGTGATCAAAGCCCTGCTTCTTCAGCCGGTAATGGCATTACTCCACTACAGCAGATGGTGGCGTCCTGCTCCGGAGCCATCCTCACATCTTTGCTTGGTGAGACATCACGTGTAGTATTTATCTTGTAAAGAAACGGTATTCACTAGTCATGTGTTTTCATTTCCTTCCAGACAGTCACTGGTTTCTATTCAATTCAGTACATTATGAAAGTCTACCTAAAAAGACTACACACCTACATCTCAGTTGCCACTTTATTAGGTACACCTAGTTCAGGCTAACGCAGTTTAATACAGTGCTGTACTGCTTTAGAGTGGTGATGGCTCATTTTGGAGCCTGTAAATCGTGATGTTGTTGTATTGTAATGTGTTCTACTGAGAAGTGTCTCTAAGTACATACCTCTCAATACAGTTCAACAGCACCACAAACTACAGCCTCCAAAATGACCATATAGTTGAATCAGCACCTCTCTAAAACAGTTTAAACAAAAACCGAGCATTATATAATATATCATAGTTATAATAGTTGCTCTTACCGTATCAAACTTTCACAAAACAAGTGACTTGATGTTCATTTTGACAGATTACTTATCTGGATCAAGTTTCAAATTTATCAAAATGCTCATAGTGTGCTAAAAATGGTTGATGATAATGTGAAATATATACAGCATGCAAAAACAATCATGTCATGTCACATTCTACCTCACCTGACATATTTGTCTAACAGTCCCAATACATGTACAAGCATTGGTTAAGAGTAGATCTAAATTTTGCATAGAAACCCGCTTAGTGTAGCATCCCTGTACTTTAGACAGGTACAGAGGTCAACTACCTTAATTTTAACCAACAGCTCCCACCCTCTGCACAGAGAATTCAAGCTCCTTCCCTCTGGACTGAGGTTTATGGTCCCACAGTGCAGGTCAAAGTGACCTGAAAAATATCTTTGTTGCAGCAGCCATCATGCAGCCATTGAGCACTTTTTCATGTCTTGTCTTGGTCTACTGTTTGTGCTGTCTGTAAAAAAAAAAGTGTCTAATTGTCTTTAGGTGGATGTCTGTCTTGATCTTTTTGAACTGCAAAACAAATTTACCTACGGGTACAAATAAAGTAACCTGAACCTGAAAGACATCACATTTGTCAACATGTGTACAGTGTACCAATTGTCATACATACAAGCCTCATAGTAAGTCTTTGTATTTTTCAGTCACACCTTTGGATGTTGTGAAGATCCGACTGCAAGCGCAGAAAAACCCCTTCCCCAAAGGTACAAATATGAACTGTGTCGGTCTATCATTATGTTTATTAATACAGTAAATGTTAGATAAACACGTGTTTTTTTATTTCAGGGAAATGCTTTGTCTACTGCAATGGACTTATGGATCACATATGTGTGTGTGAGAACGGCAACTCCAAGGCCTGGTACAAAGCCACCGGTCAATTCAGTGGCACACTGGTAAGACCATTCACTGTTTACCAAAATAAAATCTAAGTGGTTTAAAAGTCGTGACCTCCGACTGCCAAACAGCATGTGTTCCTACATTAACTCTACACTCTGCATCTCTGCAGGATGCCTTCGTCAAGATCATACGCCGTGAAGGAATTAAGGCATTATGGAGCGGTCTACCTCCAACACTGTGAGCGTGAAGTCTTCTTTGTCTCTTTTATTCCCTCGTTGCACTGCAGTCTGCCTCCTCTCCTCTTAAAGCCAAGTAATTGAGCAAATGTGGTTGGTCGACAGTCGTTTGGCCCGTAGCTGATGCACTCATTAAGTGTGCTTTCGTGTGTGGTTTGCCACGTACCAATTAGTGGCAAACCACATCAGATTTTCTTGAAAGCTGATTGCCAAAGATTGATTCATGCAAGATGTATTAAGTATTATGGCATTGGTGTTGTTTTTGTGCTTGACATTTTCTCTGCCTGGAATCATTTTGATGCAAGCGTAATTTCTGGATATTTTCCGCGTGTGGTATCTCCAGTATGATGGCAGTCCCAGCTACAGTGATCTACTTCACGTGCTACGACCAGCTGTGTGCAGCGCTGAGGGTCAGGATGGGAGACTACGCTCAGGAGACTCCTCTCCTGGCCGGGGCTATTGCTAGAGGTGAGCGGACTGCTGTGGCATCACTGAAGACAAGCGGACAGATGCCGGCTCTCACAGGGCACCCGTGGGTGGCCTTAACATCAATCACTGTTGATTTTCTGCATTCAATGATTGTTTACGGAATGGATTGTGTCTATTTAACAAAAGCGGCATCTTTTAAGTTCATTTCAGCAACTCATAGCAGTATTTTAATAATGCGGGCGTTTCATTTATAGATTCATTTTCAAAGGCAACCATCCGTACGTTTTGCCATACCGCCCTGAGTATCTGTAATTTTATTCTACATGAGATTTCATTTTGAGAATGTAGTCTGACACATTGTGACCCTAACTTGGTCTGACTCCTTTTTAATCAGCAGTTATTAAAAAGAGTTCGTGAGGATGATTACAATTCGCTTGATTATAATTCATAAAGAGAAACACTGCTCTTTTCAATTAAAATGCTCCAACAAACGGAACAATGGCTTTCAGTGACAATTAAGCTTTTTTTTAATCTCCGGTGTTTTTTGATACTGTTTGATGCAGAAAGAGAAGATGCGTTTGTGTTTTGAGCTTCTTCTGTCTGTTCTCTGTGTGTGTGTCAGTGGGTTCAGCGACAGTAATCAGCCCCCTGGAGCTGATCCGTACGAAGCTTCAGTCTCAGAAACAGTCGTACAGGGAGCTGACTGACTGCATCCGCACAGCAGTGGAGACAGAAGGCTGGCTGTCTCTGTGGCGGGGTCTGGGGCCCACACTCCTCCGAGACGTGCCCTTCTCAGCCATGTATTGGTACAACTATGAGAAGAGCAAGAGCTGGCTGTGTGAACGGTACAACACCAGAGAGCCCACATTTTCCATTACCTTCACATCTGGAGCAGTGTCTGGCTCTGTAAGTGTGTCTGCATTCAGCTTTTCAACCTGTCGATGTGGATATTGATTAATCTTGACAGAAACTATCCCGATTCACAAGTAAACGGCAACCTAACAATCTAGTAATGAATACATTTTCTTTTCTTTCAGTTTGCGTCCATTGTAACGTTACCTTTTGATGTTGTCAAAACGAGAAGGCAGGTGGAGCTGGGAGAGCTACAAGCAAAGAATTGTAATTATGGCATTGACTCTTTATTGTTTTAATTATTAACAATTATTAGTTATTTCTTTTAATTAGTAAACACTTCTGAAGATTGCAAATGTTGTACATTGGTTGATTCCTAACCAGGGGCACCTAGGTGGTACTTCTGCAGCAGTCAGGGGGGAAGGTTGTAGGGTAGCTCAGCTAATTTGAAAAAATTGAAAATATGATTTAGTAAAAATAAATATAAGTGAATATAGAATATTTCATACTGTCAGACATTAGAATAAGATGCTTTTTACTACATGACTGCTACTTGAGGGAAAACAAAAAGCAAAGCTTTATTTAGGGTGTTAGATAGTTTAAACCAGTTCCAATTAACACATTTGGAAATGTCTGGTGGTGTTGATGAAGGGGTACTTGAATTCATCTGACAGGCCTGTGGGGACGCGTCAGATTGCTTGTGGTCAGTTTTTGAGTAGTTAATGGGTCATGTTATGTTGACCGTTTGTCTTTTCAGTGTCGTGTCAGGTCTCCTCCTCCACCTTCAGCGTAATGGGCAGGATCGTGGCACAGGACGGCTTTGGTGGACTGTTTGCAGGTAGATACTTTTGTGAACCAATACAATTACATCTGTCTGAATGGCACGTAATTGTGCCTCGTATCTGCTGCCTCTCTGCCAGGTTTCCTCCCCAGGCTGATCAAAGTGGCCCCGGCCTGCGCCATCATGATCAGCACTTACGAGTTTGGAAAGGCCTTTTTCCGCAAACACAACCAGGAGAGGATGCTGGGGCCGCTGCAGACCAGCAACACCTGATATCACTACATGTACATCCGGAGGGAAAAGACTCATGTTGCCAAATTACAATCACAAGCAGAAATGCAATTAGAAGTTATCGTAGATGATTTTTGACATTTATATGAAGAGCTTTTTATTAGTATTTATGATTTAATATTCTATGGTTTTATGTTCAACACTATACATCATGTGCGCACAACTGAATAGAAATAATGTTTAATCTCAGTGAACAAATCGCATGCTTTTTGATGCAGCCAGCAGATGGCAGCCACAGTTTGGTTAAAATGTCAATTTTCAGGTCCCACATGTGGCTGCCTCAATGGGATCATGTGCATTGTGCCTGAAGCCCTAACATTAGAGATGTATGATTAATCTGTTATGTTATTCCTCTGTGCGTCACGCCGAGTCAGTGTTCCTCTCCCGAGACTGAGAGAGGATCTGTGTTTTTGCACTTCCACTCTGATCTTCTGCAACCTGTGAATATGTGTGTATGTGTGTGTGTGAGAAAGAGACAAACGCATACAAATAAACAATATCATGCCAGTGTGAGTGTAAAGCTATGAGTGTTTCAATTTGACAAGAGGCTGTGAAAGGACTGTGAGAACTCCTATGAAAATGTGACTTCTCAAATGTAAAAAGATTATACCTGATTTTCTTTGGAAATTCTTTTAATTCATTAGCTTTATACAGGCTTAATCAACACACCTGTTTACTGAAGAAACCCAAATGTTGCTATCAGATTTGCACTGTTTGAGTAAGTGGAGTTTATTCAAAATTATAAAAAGGCAAAACAAATCCAATGAAACATCTGCTCTATGTCTGTGCAAATGACGGCTGGAACGAGCTAAAAGGGTTAGTTCAGTGTTGAGTTCAGTGTTGAGGCACACAGCTAGTCACCAATAATACAAATTACGTCATACTGATATTCTGCAGACACTTGTTTTTCATTCTGAAAATATCAGTCTGCCAATATCTAAAACTCTTCACTGAGTCTTAACACAGATCATTTTTCAGAGTTTTAGGAATGATCTATTTGTGGTAACTAGCCGTAAAAATACTGCATTTGAATATTTAAAAGAGAATAATAACACGTCTGTGTCTGATAATGCTGAACTGTAAAGTAGACCCAGAAGTGAAGGGTGAATGTTAATCATAGTGATCACTACCTGAGAAGAAAACCATGTAATGCTGCTTCATGCACAACACTGACATTGTCAAACTGAATTAAAATGGGGTTTTTTAAACTGAGAAAGGCGCAAGAATTTTTTACACCAAATAACAAATTAGAGACTACATTATGCCAAACTGATGATATAATCTGACAGAAGTGGAGGTAGAGTCACCATCATAAATCAAAGAAATTGCTAGATTAAACAACTATAATAATCCAGTGGCAGCAGTAACAGCACAGAAGATCAACTGCAGGAAATGATTCACAGTGACGGAGACACTCACCCAGGCTTAGTGTTTTGTGTACTCAAACTGATCCACAGCCAGTATTTTCAGCATGCTATAGTAAACCTTTTGAGACACTCATCACTGTCTTCTCAATATTTAAAGTGACATGGTAATTCTTACAATAACTTTGATTATTTAAATTTATTTCCAAGAAAGGAAAAAAAATATTTTTTAAAACACTGATGAAGTTACAGCTGGAGATCCTCCATAAAGAGTCAGAGGTTAATGGTACATTAATAAGACATTATTCGGTCTGATAGAGCTGCTCTTGTGTTTTAACACAATTCAAAGAACAAGCTTCAACAGATTCTTAACATACAAACCTGACATCCATCTGTTAAAGCTCTGAGCTCCACGTATAGAACATAAACTTCTACAAACAGCTACTCAGTTTCACCAACCCAGAAAGTTCCTGGGTTGTCTGGCCCCGATGGTCATCTGTTTGTTTAGCTCTTCATTCCCTACGAAGGAGTGATGCCTGGGCTGCTGATCTCGGTTGCAGGACTGGCTAAACACTCGCTGGACTTGAGGCTGGCCAGGGACTTGTAGCTTGCGACTGAGGTCAAGGAGCCGCACAGACCTCTTAGAGACGGAGTTTCCTCTTTACCTGAAAGACGTGGTACACGTGATTAATGGCCACGTCAGAGCTGAGGGCTCGCTGGACAACAGCGCTCACGTGCAGAAGGAGGCGTACCTTGGTGGGGCCAGTGTGTGCCGGCCGACCTGGCCTCAAGACTGTGTGTGTGTGACGGCTCGAGAGAAGTCTGGGAGAGGCTCATGTCTGCAGACAGCTGCTCCAGACTCTGGAAACTCTTCCTGCAAAGAGATAAGAGTCAGTCAAGATCACAAATAACTCGTGTTGGAACGATTTGTCAATCAACAGAAAATGAGTCAGCGATCATTTTTATAACTGATTTAATTTAAAAAGCAGAAAAATCAAACATTTGCACATCCCACATTCATAAAATTGATGATTTGCAGATTTTCTTTGTTTTTTATCTTTGTAAATTGAGACAAAAACTATTGGGTCAATTATTGGAATAATCATTTTTCCCCCTCCATTTAATGCTTTATTTCCAACAAAATTCTCATCTTTGTGGTTTAAGATTTTCTTAAAATCACCAGTGTGGAATCTGTAAAGTTGTTATGAAAGTTAATATTTTGGTGTCTCAAAGGCTCCCTCTCAGCTCCTGTTTGAGCTCACTGATCTAATCCGGTGTCCATATATCTACATATGCACCATACCACTGATTTTCATCTCGTTGCTAACAACCTTTTTGCTGCAGTCGATCCAGCTAGCTATTATTTTCTTTGAGTCATGTTTAGGTTCAAGTCAGAATGGTCATTTAATAACATCACTTGAGGGGAGCAGCTGCAAGAGCAATCCAATCACTTTAGAAATCAATTAATTAGTTAATAATTAGTTGCATCCCTAGACACAACCGATCTAAACCTGGATGCTGGAGGATGTCAACTCATCTACATACTCCTCCCACTGGCCCGTGCTCTTCCTGTACAGCAGCGTGTCCAAGGCAACAGCGTTGGCATCCAAGGCGACAGGAGAGGGCCACTGATTGGTCAGATGGGCTGTCAACTCTTGTCTGGATCGCAAATCATTGTTCTTCATCACTGTCCTGAAGACAGAAGACAGAGTGTCCAGAGTTAAAGACAGTTTATTGACAAATAAACTCTTCAGTGCAGTGAGAAATATAGTCTGGAAAAATGGATAAATAACTTGAAAAGGCTTCATCTGGCAGCTACTCCAAACCTTTATTTCTGTTTTGTCTACATATTTATTCTTCTCAACAAACGTTCAGAAGATCGTAAACGACACACACATTTAAAGAATAAAATAAGATTATAGAAGTGAATTCCTTGCAGATAGATCAAGGACGATATTATTAGCCATTACTAGCTTATCTTACCTATGTGTAACACAAAAATGTGTCAACATTAAATAGTTTAAAATTAAATTAAATAGTTTGTCTATAAGAGAACTTTGACACGTTTATTTGATCTTGGTCACAATTATTTAATAACCACATTAAAGGATCCTTGGTGGTTTGTAAAGTGTAAAGTAAAAAGAATATCAGTCGACGTATCATTATCAGATTTTTTAAGTCACAAACATCGGTAGTATCGATCAGGCTCAGCCACGTCCAATCTCTACTCAGAGATCCCTCTTGATAATTGTAAAAATCTTAAACCTGCCATCTCCCACGTCTGTCACAATTTCTTTAAAAGTCTGATCCAACACTTTTGATTAAGTGTTTTTTCTGTATTCATCTCTGATCACACTCTTGCACTACCTGCATATTTTACTCTCTGACAGACATTGTCATTCTCAGTTTCTCAGACTGTACTGTCACTGTCACAACATCTCTCCCTCTCTTTTGAAAACACATTTGGCGCTATATAAACACCACAGAATTTAATCCACTGACTCATCACACCAGCTTGAGACTGCACCTTCATTTCAATAGATAGTGACGCATATTCCTCCGCTTTCATTGAATTAGTGATCAAACCGAGAAAGAGGCTTCCTCGCTCATTACAACGTTAATGGAAAGACACAGCGCTGATGCAGCTTTTCCTCTCGGCTAGAAGTAGCACTGACTGCAATTGATTCAACAAGACACAAACAACAAACCACCTGCAACATCTGGGCTTCTTGCTGTGTCTTGAATGTCAAATTCACAGTTGCTGTCCGCTCCACCTTATCGTCAGTGACCTCGCATGCACTCGCTGACAAACGCAAAGACACACACGGCGGGTCCTGAACTTACAGTTGGTCCTGTAGCTCCAGTACAATGTACTCAAGCTGTTCTTTCTCCAGTGTGTGGGACAGGTGCGTGTCTGCTAGGCTCTGCTGAAGAGCTTTGTTATGAGACACGGCCTCTGACAGCTGGGTTTCTCGTAGACGGACAAGCTCTTCCAGGTAACCCTGAGACAAACACACACAAACACACAATTTTTTCATTTGTTTGTTTACTGACATTGAGGCACTGCTGTTCCAACACGCATCTGACGTCTTTGTTTTGGCTCAAAGCAAATGAAATAGACAGTGGCAGGTTTATCATCTTGAACAACAGCTGAAGCTGCAGACGGCAGAAACATTACTGATGCTGTATATGTAAGAAATAACAATGAGCTGAATGTGTGTTTGTTCGTGTCAAAAGAAGACATTTCCTTCTGGCATTTCATAATTTGAGCCTCATTCAGACATTAAAAAAAAGTCACATTGGCATATATTACTATCTCATTTGTTCACACACACACACACACACACACACAGGTGCTACCTTCTGCTCCAGTGCCATGCGATACTTCTGCTCAAAGCGTTTGCACTTGCTGACCAAGTTGCTCTGCTCAGTGAAGATGGAGGCGGCGGTTGCCATTTTGTCGGGGGTGCTGCTTTCACTGCCGCTGCTTCCCAGAGTCCTCATCTCGTCCTCGTCACTGCTGATGCTGTCCGCACTGCACAGGGACACAGCATGAGATCCTATCTCCCCTATCTCATCCTATACAGCAGTGGTGGGCAAACAGCGGCCCTATCTGAAAACATATTTGGCCCCCTGACCAAAGTTAAAGTCTTGCCTGGGATAGTGTAAACTTTTACATGATTTGTCAAAACTAATAGATAAAGTAAATACGAGGGTCATGTAAATCTACCTCTACATGAGGAGACACAGGCTATCTGACCAGTGCATGGTGCTCAAATACAGTGGCATGCAAAAGTTTGGGCACCCCTGATAATTTTCAAGATTTTCCTTTATAAATCATTGTTTGTTCGGATCAGCAATTTCAGTTAAATATATCATATAGCAGACAAACACAGTGATATTTGAGAAGTAAAATGAAGTTTATAGGATTTACAGAAAGTGTGCAATAATTACTTAAACAAAAGT
>JAVQJL010044944.1:0-10723 GCA_036024295.1 Nannoperca obscura | reverse complement strand
TCTTCCTCACGGATTGTTCTTTTCTAAATAAACCACCGTGCTCCTCAGTCACCTGTTTGTCCGCGCTCTGCTTGTGGGTCCACACCCCCGAGTGTGTTTTCAGCCTCCCCCATAACAGTTACTTAATATATAAAATAAGGATTCGGTTTTGCATTAATTTAAGACTGAGGTAAGGGTTAGGAATTAAGTTTTAGAGAATATGTGTAGTTAATGAAAGGTTCACACAAATATAGTTATATAAACTCAGTGTTTGTAATAAAGTATGTAATAAATCTTGAGGGCTGGACACGGAGAAAGCAGCAGTTGTAGCTCACTCCTACTGTCACCTGCCTCACCACACACACACACACACACACAAACTTTCACTATGTATATATAGACATACATACACACATGATATCAACAACACACCAGCAATAGCTCTGCATCTGTAACTCACTCCTCTCTCTTGCATTTTCAGTGTGTGTACTTGTATGTGTGTGTGTGTGTGTGTGTGTGTATGTGTGTGGTCCAATTGCATGTCTGTGTTTAGCTCCATAGTGAGAGCTGTGGGAACATTCAGACTAAAGTTATTAGGCTCCAACCGAGAAATGAAAGACAGAGCGTGTGTGTGTGAGGGAGAGTGAGAGAGAGAGAGAGAGAGAAGAGGAAAATAAAACAACAGATCAGGAAAAAAAACAAAGGCTCCCCTCTGATTGAATCTGTTGAGGCGTGGCATTGAGATAGATCACAAACAGTGATGTGTGTGCGTTTGTGCGAGTGTGTATGTGTGTATGAGTGGCTCCCGCCTGGTCTGACCGTTACACAAAGTGGAAAAAGATGGAATCTCCCATCCATTTCTGAAAGACACGTGTCAGTACGTGTTTGTGTGTGTCTGTGTGTGCTTATTCCTTCATAAATGTGCAGTTTGAGAGAGTGTGTGTGTGCACGATAGACACATTAGTGTGTGCATCAGCATTCATACAGCCCAGTGAGTGTGATTAGATATTTACTCGGTGCTGCAGTGTGTGATTAAGTGCGGTTTGGAACGGTGGCTCTATGCTACACTGCGTCCTGGACTCTGCAATCACAGCGGCACACACAGGTAGAGAGAAAAGCACATCAGAGTGCTGCACCATTTCATATCTGCTTTGAAGGAGTTTGTCCCATTCATACACTGACTGATTACTTATAAGACACCAACATCCCTGTGAATAACTTTTTTATTTTTTTTAAACCTCTTTAAATGTCCATTTTGTCGTAGAGAAGCTCACTCTGACAGGATTCAAACACACCGTCATTACGTACTCAGCAACTTTCCTCAGATGAAAAGCTGAAGGTTAAACGGCGTACAGAAGTGCCTTCACTTTGGCTCTAAAACCCCTAAATGGATTTAAATGAATTTGATTAAAAACTCCCACTCTCTCTTTTTAGTGAGTCTTGGGTGGGGTTTTCATTGAGAGGATATTTAGACTTAAAGTTGCAATCAGTGATATTTTATTGACATTTTGTACACAATTACAGACAAAAAGTGCCTTCACTGCTCGCTCATTTCCAATTCTTCTTTTCCTTCTGTGTAGCTAATTGTAACCTTTGCCAGAAGAAGACCGTCTGTGGTCGACACACTGTCAATCATCCAGATAATAATCATATTTTGTCTGATAACTCCTCGCAAGCACCTGCACACATTTTAAGGATGTGCATCTGCCTGTTTGAGATTGGCTCTTCACTTTTCAGGCCATTACCATAATATGTTTTGAAAGGTGGCTCGGAAGTGTTGCTGATTAATGGCTCTTCTGTTACCGCAACTGCTGGTGAGATGTCCCGGCCCTGTTTTTGTTTTTAAAATTCTTTGACCTTCCACCCTCTCTGCATGTTCGCATCGTGCACTTTTGCATAACAGCTGCATGCTCTATTAAAAGAGCTGCATACAGCATCACCGTCATTTCAGTCGCCTAAACCGAACTAAGTCTTAACTAAAGAAATGGTTTTTGAAAGCTCTGACAAAGTCCCTGGTGTTTTCCTGTGTGTCCGGTGTGTCAGACTACACTGACTGAAAGGCAATGACAAGCAACCTACAGTATTTTGTGAATCAGTTTTGAGAACTTGTTGCCCACCTCATCTGCACTGGAGGCATAAAGTACAAAATGTTTGTCTAATATTGAGTCATAGAAGATCTCTAACTTCTGAAAATGTACTCATGTACTTTATCATTAGGACCATAGCAGGAATGCTGACAAACTAAACCCTGAAATCTCTAAAGTGGACACCATGTAAACTTTCAAAGAAACAGTTCTCCAGCTTGTTTAACACAACTTTCATCAAGCAGGACTTTTCTACAAACTAGGTTTTCTAAATGGTACATGTTTGGATTTTATGCTGCAGGCTATGAAGCAAACATCAGTCACTGCAAAACCGCTTCTGGGTACATCTGAGTATTTCAAACAGATTTACACATTTGTGAATGTAAAAATGCGGTGTGGTAATGGGGTAGGGTTGTCATTTTAAAACTAGTTTATTTTCCCTGGAAACAGCTGTGTGTCTTGCAGATTGTCCCACCAAGAGATAAATCACCACAAAGCAGCCGAGGATATGAAACTCATCTTCTTGTTGAAATTACCAGCTTCAAAATGTCTCACTGGTGTGTGTGGGAGACTGAGACGGACTGTCTGCGTGTGTGTGTGTTTCATGAGCTACAGTTTGTACCTCTCATGTCACCTGTGCCCCACTACAGGGATCCAGCTTTGATTGATCGGGTGTGCCTGTGTGTGTGCCTGTGTGTGTGCATGTGTGTGTGTGCATGTGTGTGTGTTTGGAAGGATAAACAAAGATTTTCTCCTGTCGTTGGACACCTCAAGCACCATGTATACGTCTCCTTTTGTTTTCCTTTCATTCTCTCCATCTCACTCTCTATCCCAGTGGGCAGATGTGGTTACCTCTGGACTGGCTTCCACAATGGGATTGTGTGTGTGCGTGTGTGTGTGTGTGTGTGTGTGTGTGTGTGTGTCTTGAGAGAGACACGCAATGATAGATTTATAAGCCACTCACATATGCTGGAGCAATCAAGGAATCACCCCCGACTCATATCCTCCCTTCTGATAAAAAACACCAGAGAGAGTAGAAAAGAGAGCGGGTGAGAGAACGGACAGATGAAAATGACAGAGACAGAGACAGAGAACGAGAGAGAGAGACAGAGACAAAGAAAGAGAGAAGAAAAAAACAGAGGGAAAGAACTGATTTTTTTTTAAATTGAGTGGGTTTTTTATGACTCTTTAGTCTCTCAGCCTGGGCATGATTTAATGTGGCTCATCTTTATGAGGTTGTAAGTTGTTGTTTTTTTTTGATGAAAGTGATCTTTAGTTTACAGCCTACACCCACCACCACCATCAGTTGACTCCCCTCTTTTCCTTTCTTCTTCTTCCATCTTCCTCCATCTCCAGAGGTAAATTATACAGTAAAATATCTCCAGAAGATATAAATTGGACAGATGCAATGCATCCTTCCATGGTCAATATTTCACATATTGTTCAGTTTTCTTCTCCATACAATATTTGCAAAGCAAACATTTCAGTGTTTTCCCCTGAGACATTTCTTGATGTGGCCTCTAGGGCAGCTTTAAAGTTCGCCACTGAATATTAATGAGACATTGGCTGTAACAGTATTCACTCCTCTATATCACTGAGTTGGAAATCGACTTATTAGTTGGAAATATATTTATTGAGAGGTTTGAGGTGAAACCCCCACAAAGTTGAGAAATGATTAAGTATAACATAACAAAAACTAATTTCACCAAAGTTCTACAGGAACAGTTGGGAGCACGTCAGAGTCGGTAAGGACCAATCCACTTTGCCCTCTTCCAGATGTCTGAATCACCACCCACATCTCAGATTTAATCAACAATGAAGTGGAATGACAATAGTCTTATTATCAGGCAGCACTCCACCAAACCTCATATTAACATGGCATGTCACTAAAACAGAGTGTTTTTAGTTGTATGATGACTACAGTACTGTCAAGAATGGCTAAGGTTGATCATATAAAACTACTTACTGTAGTTGACGTAAACATTGTTTGGAGTTTATGTTGGTTGCACCAAGAATAAGCTTTGAACCTTTCCAACTTTAGAGCCCCCCAGTGGTAGTATAAAAGATTAGAAAGATGTTGTAGCTATATAGAAATGAGCACCCATGGGCTTTAAACATTTTCATAAAGAAATGTTGACAGTTTCTTTTAGATGGGATTTAAACCCACACAAGTACGTTTCACACCCTTTAAAAAACCCTGCTCCCCTCACCGTCACTGTTGATTGCACTAGATTAGACGAACACTACTGCCTTGTCATTGAACGTTAGCACTGAGTAAAACATAAATCAATCACAAATATCAAATATGAAATTTAATAATGAGAGTAGGGCGAGCTGTACACAGTCAACCCATCAGCCAGATTTATTCTCCCAGTCGAGGGATTAAACTAATCACTGGAAATCGCTGTATTGAAAGTTAGCTTTGAAGCTGCACATTTCATCCTGCAGCAAACCCACTGTGCTACTGGCTCAGCACCAAACAGCAGACACAAGATTTCTTTCTCAGGAGTTGGGGGAGACAAAAACAGAGCCACAATGAGAGTGGATACTGGACTTACATTCATGAGTCATGAACTAGCCAAAATTTTGTTTGGTTTGAATAAAATCAGCGGTGATGCTCACTGCTCAACGTCAGATTTTTTGCTTGAAAGATATGTCACATGTATTTCTTGACAGACAAAAATATTAATATTCCGACTACACACATGTAGAACTAATCATTACCACAAGTGTGCAAAATAAGAACTTTTATGTTCACTCAGAGTATTTGAAACTGAAGCTGGTTCATTCAGTACGAGAAGAGCTAAAAGACTGAAAATCTCTCCGTACCTCTTTTCCCCCTGTTTTCCTCCTTCCCCGTCTCTGTCTTTCTCCTCCATCCTTCCTGCTTTCCTTTCCCCTCTCTTCTCTTTCTCTTGCATCCTCAGCATTTGCCCTGGTCTCCTCTTTTCTTTCAGTCCCCCATCTTTATTTTTCACAGTTTCTTTTCTCTGTCTCCCCTCTCCTAAGCCTCTCTCTGTCAGTCTGTTTAATAAGGAGGGTCGGCCTCTACGCCCTCCTCACTCCACTGAGCCACACTCTCATTAAGGCAGGAAACATGCTGACACACACAGGCACTCATACACAGCATCACTTCATACTGTGGGACTTCATTGGTTACCCATTCCCTTGTCTTTTTTTTCTTTGCTGTTTATATAATTTTGACCTTTTTCCACTGAATTGTATTGTTTTTCTTACTTCTGACCTTTTCATTTCTCTGTGAGCATGTGGTCGGCTTAGTTTTTTGGCACTTTCCTGCTTTATTTGTGCTGACAGACCTTTTCAGTTTTTACCTGCTAAACAGCTTTCTTCTGCTTCACTCATGTTTTCTTTCATTTTACACTTTCATTTTTTTTTTTTGTCTCATGTCTCACGTCTGTTTCATCTTTAGCTTTGCCTGCAGTTAAACCGATGTAGTGACATGACAACACAGGCTGCTGGGAGCAAGGAGCAACATTTTATATTGTATTCTATATATATTACAGTAAATTATATTCCTAGATTTTAACTTCTGCACAACTTTATATCTTAGATTCTCTTTTACTTGCATGATTTTCTTTTTGTACATATTGTTTGAGCATTGTTAGAGCATTGCCATTGACTGCTTCAATGCATGTGTCAATAAAGACCTTGAATATTAAAAAGCGAAACCCTCAAATGAAATGAAATACATTCTACAGTAGCTGTGTCTTTAACAACAGAGATTCCTAAACATATTTAACTTCAGACTCAAATGAGAATTATATTCTAAACTAATCTAGGCTAATAAAAATACATTATTAATACTTTTATAATGCCTTCAAAATATTTCTTTATGTTTTATGTTCTGTTGATTTATTTGCAGTTAAGATTGAGTGTTCCACGATGTAAAGTCTAAAATGTGTTGTTTTTCATTGCCTTCCAAAGTGACTTGTGAGTGCTTTCCGTCCCTATTGGAAGGACATCTTGGTGATTTCCATTTTTTCCCCTACTACAATTTACCAAATGATTTCACGATCACCTCTATGGTTAAGATTTACATGACTTTACGCAACTAAAACTATTTAGTTATGGTTAGGGAAAGCGTGTGGTCATGCTAAAAAGAAATTGATGTTGATTGTTGGAAGGAGGCTGGATGCAAACATCAGTCTCATCTGGACTATTCTAATGCTTTGTATTCTTGTGTAAGCCATGAAGCTGGAGCATGTCTACAGTTAATTCATGAACCCCAGTCTCCTGCACCCCGCACCACTCCGATCTCCACACCCGTATGTTCCACCTATCTACAGAAATACACACTGCTTCCTGCATTGGCCCATGGCATTGACACTACTGTAAGACACGGGGCTGTTTGAACAAATAACCAATTCTCTCTTGTTTTCTGTTCCATTTTATAGATAGATAGATACCTGGATATATTCATGGACTTAGTTCCTGGACAGTCATCAAGTGAATGTGCGTGGTGGTATAACATACTGCCCCTTGTGCTCGTAGAACTGTAGTTATATTTGTAACTCTTGTTTCACCTTCTCAGTCTTTTCTGCCCTGACAAGAGTCATTCATTTAAAAGATAGTGGCAATAACAAATAAAGTATGTTTACAAAAACTGTAGTACAAAAAATGTACTTATAGCACTTACAAGTCTGTTGAGACATCTTGTTGTTTTCCATCATGGTTCTATGCACTTTATGTAAAGCTCTTATTTGGAAGTCGCTTTGGATAAAAGCGTCTGCTAAATGTCCAAATGTAAATGTAAAAACAAAAACAAAAGATAGCGTCATCAGTAGCATTCATTTAAAATGAAAGCAATACAAAAGTAAACAAATAAAAATACTTCTATGCTATATGATACCATAGTATAAATACTACACGGCAGTACATAATGCTAATACTACTGATAATAATAATAAAAACTGATTCACTCTCTTTCTTGATCCACATAGTTTCTCTGTCTCTCACCACTCCCCCTGGCCTTGGCGGCTTTGACAGTGAGTGAGGGGAAAGAAAGGCCATGTGGTGTTTCAGATAAGCACAAAGTTCTTCTCTCAGGAACACAACATCCCAAATCACTCACTCTCTAACACACAGACACACACACACACACACACACACACAGATACAAACAAAATAGAGGAGAGATTCAAACGCAAAACTCAAAGAGTCAAGCATCAATAATTTAGCTTCATATTCTTGCTCAGACTTAAGCATGCACAAATACTCACACTTCACACAGTGCAGCTGATAGAGATCAGCCAGGTATTGAAGTATTTGAGCTTTAGATGAAGTTGTATTTGTATATATTCAGCTTGTTAAAACCAGATCTCTCCCACAAAGGACTCGCACTAAATGGGCTCATTTTCACTGTAGCCTAATAAAGAAATTATAACACTTCAACAACAGCGGGTGGAATTGCACTATTGATTTGTTTCAATAGGTCACAGACACTGGATGTCGTGTCATGTGGAAGGTTATCTTTAAATAGCCTGTGGGGGCACTATGATAGTCATCCAACTCAATGTTGGACATGGCAGCTCTAAATACAGCACTTCCAAAGTACCAAAATAATGGCCATCATCGTTGCATTTAGAGTTTATTGATTTGGGCATAGAACAAGCAAGCATAGAGAGAAACCTTTGGAGTTTTGGTCCCAAAACTTACTGTTAGATCTGTATCAACAACACCAACCATGTCCCTGCCTCTGGTGCTCTTTTCTAACCCTTAAGGTGGCACTATGCTGAGATGAAGTCCACCAGTTTTAGATTTACAGTTGGTTCAACATTTACAAAACAGACATTAAACACAGGTGCAATACTTACTGGAAATGATGGGTGTTGGGAGATTTATTTATTTAAGTCATCATTATTGGAACAATTCTCCAAGAACACCATCACTTCCTCAGAACAGTATAAGTAACATAAGTCTCAAGGCACCACCCAAAGTTTAACCTGGACCAGACGGCGCTTGTGTTCCTTCACAGTAACGGATGCTTGTGCCACGATCTGTCCACTTCAGAACCGTAGTGTGACACTGAACAGTGAGCAGTCACTTTTCATCTGCCACCTAGACTACTGCAACTCCTTGGACTAGCAACATTTTGGACTAGCTCCATACATCTGCTGGAGCTAGTCCAGAATGTTGCCTCCTGTCTACTGTTCAACCTCGACCAAACCCAAGATTTCCCACACATCTGTTTCTCTGGTTGCCACATTGGCTCCCTGATGCAGCTCACATCCAGTTCAAGACTCTGGTTCTGGTCTACAGGGCACTGAAAGGAACTGATCCCTCGTTCCTCCGAGCTATGGTCAAACCCTACTCTACGGTCCGACAATTGCTCTCTACCACCCCTGGACGACTGGCTACCTTGTCACTCCATTGACCCTATTGTCTCTGATCTTGGTCTATCTGGAATAAACTCCCCGGTGAAATCAGGACAGCAGAGTCACTGCCCATATTCTGCTGCAGGCTGAAAAGCCACCTTTTCAGCCTGTCGTTTTGAACAAAATGAACATTATGTAATAAAGAGGTGGTAAGTTACATCATTATTATCTAAACACTCCAGAGTTTGCTGGTTCATCTGACATACGTCTCTCTCATCTCTGTAAGGTTCAATACAAGTCTAGGTGTTCTAGACTTGATGTAGTCTTGTAACAAAACCTGCAATCATATGGATGATTGTGCTGTCATGTTTTATGTTTCATAATTATTACTTACCAAGTAACAGCCAAAAAGATAATCGCTAAAAAAAGATAGATTAGATAGAAATTACAGATTGTGCTGCTGAGAGAAGATCGCAAAGCCAAGAGGCTTGTGAAAAATGTAATATCAACGGAAACTAAAGAATGAAGATATCTAAAACCGGTGAAGCTGATGGTCCAATTCTTCAAGAAGGAATTGGATTAACAAGATGGAGAAGGAACAATCAGATAGTTAGTGAAAATGTATCTATGATTAGAAAAAAAGAGTCCCATCAGAGTGTGTGTGTGTGTGTGTGTGTATGTGTGTGTGTGTGTGTCTGCTTTAGTGACCCATATCAGTCTTATAATGACACAAACAGTGCATATGAACAGAGCCGGAGGAGCCATCACATGAGGACTACAGCTTCATACACATAAATGCAGCACACACTCACACAGTTACACCCGAACACACAGGCAATTAATGAACTGCCTGATTTATGTGTGTATGAGACCCTATGTCAGTTGTCTGTGTGTGTGTGTTGGTGCTCTGTCCTCTGTGTGGCGCTTTTATGGACGCGATTTATCGCCTTCGGTCTCCAAAGTGAATATTAATAGATTTATACCTCGGGACACTTTGCAATCCATCTAAACTATGAAGGAGAGAGAGATCTAATCTTTCAGGAAAAACAGTGTGAGGGAGTGTGTGAGAAGCAAAGGAGGAGATGGGTTGGTTTGAAGAGGAGCCTCTCTGGAGAGCTGGATGTGGTTTACTGATCTGTACACACCATGAGTCAAGACATTCACCTGTCAGCACAAAACACTTAACACAGACTTAAAATGCATAAAATACAGGTAGAAGAGCCTGTTTGATTCCCGTTCGATGGCATCAGATAGCTACAACCTAAGAAAGTGATAATTTTTCTGCAAGATATGAAACATTTCTGGGCATGTTGCTGGCGGCAAATTCTTTGTTCATGCTTCTCAAAGTGTCCTGGCACTTTTCATGCCATTACAATTCACTGAGGTTGTGGCGAGCCTTTCTGCTGGCTGGTAGCGCTCAGCGAGTTCCATTCAGCTAACTGTCCAAAACGATAACAGCTGTTTATTCTGCATAGCCTCGAACTATTTGCTCTAATTGTGAGTTTGTTTTGGTCGCTCAGCCAATGGGGGTGTTTGACTGGCTCCCAGAACATCTCTGCCCGTTTTCTGGCCAATGAGATCTGCTGTGGCATGTGTGTGTGCGTCAGGCAGAAATCAAGGGCAGCAAACAAGCTGGTTCCCAATGTGTTAGCATCACAGACTTCCCTCCAAACGGCTGCATCTGTCCTCTCTAACAATCAAGTGTGTGTGTGTGTGTGTGTGTGTGTGTGTGTGTGTGTGTGTGGGTGTGTGTGTGTGTGTGTTTCCAAGTGTTAACATGGTAGTTAGCTCATCACTAAAAAACTTACAGGGAGGACTTACAGAGAAAAGATAGAATGGTGACAATTTATGTGTGTATGCGTGTGTGTGTGTGCCAGAGCTCTTTAGGTCCCATTAGCAGTGTTTTTTTCTAATCTAATTGATTGAAGGTTGTTGGAAGGATAATACTGTTTTTATACTGCTCCTCCTGCTTCATCTTAAAGAAATCCAATACTTTCTGCTGGCCTGCTAAAAGCATGAATAAAAAACAATTTGTTTTGGCTGAGCCCTGTGCCAGTGTTTTAAGAGGAAGGAAGGAGAAGGAGAGGGAATAAAAGATGAGAGGAACAGCAAAAAGGGAAAATGTAAAATAAATGTTGGGAGCCGTTTTGTTTGTCTTGCAAAGCAATGGGAGGCTACACTTTGATTTTCATCTTCTTCCCCTAGCTGTGTGCTTCTCTCGTCCCCCTCTCTCTCTCTCTCTCTCCTAAAGATTTCTGCAGGTGTTTCTGCCTCCGGCGCTGTGGAGTCTGGATCTGTGGTTGCTCCTGCTGCCCCCGTGTTCCT
>JAVQJL010044931.1:0-10893 GCA_036024295.1 Nannoperca obscura | reverse complement strand
CGCCATTTCCGCATAAATACCATACGTAACCATCCCTTGTTTCGCTCTCGCTTACTGCGCATGGCAGCTGCTAGCACTGGCCGGACGCCTGTCACCGGGATGCCAGGGCCCACGGCTGTCCATGTCCAACAACCATAGCTGCTAGCGTCGGCTGGGCGTCCGGCACCGGGATGCCGCTCCGTCAGTCATTTTGGGGGGGGTTTTACTATGCCACTTCAGCCTCTCACTTAATTCAAATCATGGGCCGCGGGTCCTCGCAAACATACCACGGTCACATCCGCTCAGATCCCAAGATCTTAAATCGGCTCAATCTCTTCTCCAGTAATGGGAGGCTTTTGGGGGTTCGTTGTACCCGGGTGCCACGGCGGACTTCCCCACACCATCATCACAACTTTTACATTTGACATGTACCTCTGTTCAATAAATCTTTCAAACGTATCACATGGATGGTGTGTTCCTTGCTAGTGAACTGCGGGTTTGACAACAGGAGTGTGTTTGGAGGACAAAGCTTTTTGACGGCCTACTAGTGATTCATACTACTTATTTTCCCTTTCAGAGCCAGTTATCTGCACACGCCATTGTTCTGTGTGTATTGTATCATTTGTAGTTGCGTAAATCAACTTAGTTCCATGCGTCAGTGAGGAAAGCAGTCAACATGCTGTTGATACTTGAACCTGTTGATGCACACCTGCCTGTATTCATCAACATAATGTCAAAGTGGCTGACACAGAGGGTCTCTGTTCATGTCATTGTAAATTAAATCTCTTTGGGGTTTGAACTTTTGATTGGACAAAAATAAAGCAATATAAAGATGAGATTATTTTAAGCTTTTGGAGTGTTAGATAAAATACGCATTTTAACCTTTAGAAAACTATACTGGACATTTTTCATGATTTTCTGACATTTTATTGGTCAAACAATTCGATAAATCAGTAGTTCCAGTGGCATAAAAAATAACAAGTGGCAGTGAGCTTATGATTAATCATGCCTAATAATAGTCCCTGCTCTGAAGAAGTTTGAGAACATCTGTCCAAGCACAGACACTGTTACACAACTAACATCAAAGTTATTACTTCTGCATAAATTCACTATTTTATCCCACTTAGAAAAAAATAGTAGAACCTAATAAATGACACAGATATGCTGGCTAAGTATCAAAAATTTGCTGTAGAGTTTGAGGTCATTTAGAAAGATTCTCTTCATCACATAGTTTGTCTGCCTGAGAACACAGACCTGTAAAATGTCCCAGGACATCAGTACAGAAACGTCGGTATTGTACTGATGGAAAGATGTCATCAGGCACACAGAAAGTGACGTTTTCTTTTTCTACCGAGGCTAATGAGTTTAATAAAAAAAAGAATACCAATAAGATCAGCAATAACAATGAAGTAATTATTATAATCAGCAAAAAAATCCAAAGGAGGGAGGCGTCGCAGATCAGCTCTCGCTGTTTGACTGACAGGAATCACCCTGCAGTGAAGAGCGCTTAGCAGAAAAGAAAGGATTCTTGAGGATTACTTCAGATTCCTGCCCTTCATCCTGAAAAATCTCAAATTAGGCAGACGCATTAAACAGTTTGTTCAAACAAAACGACATTAAAAAAAGCCTCCTGCTGTCACTTGAGTTGGTGAGAATACTAAGCAGACTCCCAGCTGCTTGTACTGTGAGACAGAGAGGGAAGATTTGACGAAGTAGCAGAGCGAGTTCAAGGACTGGAAATAACATGAAAAACTAGAAAGAGAGAGCTACTTAGGGAGGGAGAGAAAATGAGGCAGAGAGACGGAAAATCAAGGAAGTAAAAGGTAAACAAAATGAAGTGGTGAGGGATAAACGGGTAAAAATGATAACAGAAGAAAGATTTGGGAGAGAAAGGAGCAAGGAAAGACAGGAGAGACAGAAAGACAGTAAACGAGAGATAGAGCTCAAATGGGAGACAATAGAGGTAAGGCAAGAGAGACATAAAATAGATGAGAGGAAAAGGAGGAGTGAAAGTATTTGCACAGAGGTGAAAATGTTTCCAGGCTAAAGAGATGAAAAACTGACAGCATATTTAAATTCCCCTCTGTAGATTTAACAGACATCAAAGGGATTCAGCTCAGACTCAAAATCTGTGCTGTTATTTCTACACATTGCACAGTTCAATAAGTTGTATAGTTGTATTTTTTTAAGTCTTGGATCACTGTTTGGGGCTGAGACATTATTGATAAATGATACATTTTGATAACTTTGTTAACTTCAAGGACAAGAATCTATTTGAATGCAATAGTTACATGCCTACATGTTGTTGAGTTACTGAGTCAGTGTTTGCTGTAATCATTCCTCTTCTGCAGTCTGGGACTGTGCAACCCTATGTTCTTAAAATAGAAAGAAACTTAATGCCACCCAGATTACGTTTTTTTAAACTGTTTTTAATTAATTAGGGCTGCAACTAACATTTATTTTGATTATCAATTAAATTGCTGATTATTTTCACAATTTTATCTATAAAAAAGGAGCAAATCTTCACATATAAAAAGCTGGAACCAACAATTGTTTAGACATTTTTGCTCGAAAAATAAGTGATGAACCATTAATTGAATTTTAAAATATCGACTAACGGACTAATCGCTGCAAGTCTATAGTTGATGCACCTGCCAAGTTGTAAAATGTTCATACTGAATGTAACTTCTAGGTTTTCTTTTTTTATAATATCAGCTTGTGGCAATTAATGCACAATAAATGTCTTTTAACATTATGTTCAGGTACTCACAACACTTGTTTAGGGTTAGGAACCCTATTTTTAACAAACCCTACTTTTGTTTGTTCGTCATCTTGGCTCCATATGGAAAAAGTCAACAGTGACATGAGGCAGACATTTAACCAAAGCCAAAATCTTTCCCTAAACCTTAGCTTTAGGTCAACAACATGTGGCACTACATACACGTCATTTTTATTAGACAGGGTTGGATACTAATGTTCCTTTCTTGTGCGACTCCACTGTAAAAGATTGTGTCTCTTGTCTCTTATAATGGAGTCGCATTAGGAAGGGATTGCTTCACGGCCAACAAGGACAGAATGAATAATTACAGTGACTAATATTATACTAAAATACTCTTGAAAATAAATCTACGTTAATCTGTAGTTAAGAACAAGAGCTGCTCTTTTTCTGAAGCTGCAGAGAACAGAGGACTGCATCTCATCTCAACGCCGCAGGCTGCAGTATTGATAATAAATGTTACTTAGTTCACTGAGCTCTACTTACAGGAAACCTTTTACCTGAAACTCCTTTTCATAAAACTGATGACCAAGTTGGAATATTATGCCCTGAAAAGTAATTCAAGGCCTACTATGCAAAACTATTGTTTATTTTTGTTAATGTTTTTGCATTCTACCTGTAAAGTAATGAATGTTTGCACCCTCTGGGCGTCTCCCTGCAATTAATCAGCGAAATGGTGCGTAAAAGGGAAAATAAAAATCTTAATTAGTGTCAAATTTCACCACAGTTCATATTTCTGCCTGCAGCAGGGAGTTCACTTCAGCTTTGTTTGACTGCTGAGCTGGAAAGATTCGAGACCTGGGGACATATAATCTCGCTAGTGTGCATTTAAATTCACCAGATATCCCATGGCCACAAAAAGTTACTTTATGCTCACAAAATACTCCATATAGGTAGCCACAGGGCCACCAAATTTTATCCCTATACTGCGAGCCTTCACCTAAGCAAATTTTCATTTCCACAAACATCCCGATTCTATCTCACCTTTTTGTTCAACATTATGCGATTGTATTGTAGGAAGCAAGCGAGAGAGAGAGAGAGGTGCGGGCGAAAGCTTTTCACGTCAACTCTGCTCAACTGTCCGGACCTGTCGCGAGGACTAAGATGCATTGCAAACGCACAATAAAACAAGCAATGTTGTTAAAGTATCAGGCCTGGGTCATGAGGAAAATGTAGGCCATGCCGATCAGCCTCACACTGCAGTTTTACACTGTAAAATATCCCAGAATGCTTTTGTATTTTGTTGTTATTGACCACTTATGCAAACTAATGTCAGATGCCCCAAAACATATTTAAAAAGTAAAATCTGATGTAATGCACTTACTGCAGTGATATATATGATCAAGTATCAGTGTATGTGATGGAATAATGTGCCAGAGGCCACCAGATCTGGACTTTTCTGTCAAAAATGTCCCAGGACCACCTAGCTGGCCATTTTCCCCCAGTGGCTGGACCAAACGCGTGTTTACATCCCTGACTCTGTTAATGTCTTTTTATTTATTGTCACAGTTAAGGAAGGCTGTGGGCTGGCCAAGGACAGAGCAAAATTCTGGTTTAAGAGCTGAAATTCAGCTGCATTTGATTTGGAGGCTATCATCCGCAACTTTCTGCATGTTTTAACTACAGATCAGTGTGGCCTTCATCTCCTGCCTGCACTTACTTGGCTAAACACAGGAGCTGTGTCATCACCACTCAAGGTTTGACAGGTCACAAGCCAGGTGTGTATTTTCTAATCTAGTTCTAACAAGTATTCAAGTAGAACAAGACAAGTCTCTTGATCACAACACAGCAATGTGAAAATGACGTATGCGAGTAAGCACCACTTCAGGGTTTTGAACAAAGATGTCTTTTCCATTGACAACAAAGCTATTCATATTTTCTTGTTGACAGTCTTGATATAAAAAGTAATTCTTCTTTGGAACAAAACCAAATCTTAGATGCTTTTTTCTCTCTCTTTCCAGCATCATATAAGTTTACAGTCTTTGCATTTGATAGCCATAAATGGCTTAACAATCACAATTTGATGGGGCTCTGTGATTGATAGCTTCATCACCTATGAAGAATAATGATGGTGATAGAAACCAAAGGCCCTATTAAGTCTATTTTTTGCAGAATGCAATTTTTATACTGAGATACTACCTTTATCTCAGAGTTTTTAAGGATTTTTGGGCATGTCAAACTCGGGAGGATCACACGATCTGCCCACAGAACATGTCAGGTGTGGTCAAGAGCGATAAACGATTTTTATGCAGTGCCAGGGACACAGGGAGAACCAAAAGCTAAGTGTATAGGATTCAGCCACCGTCCCCTTTAACAACAAGCTGGATGACAAGTGAAGAACTACAGGAATGTGTCCTTTATTCTCTGTGATAAGGTCAAGCAGATGAATGACCTGCCAGGCAGCGTTGCCTGGGGAGCGATGGCATGACGAACGCCTGATCTGCTTCTCTTCATTTGTCTCGAGAATATAGCAGTGGATGTATGAGTCACGGCTTAGCTCTATTGATTTGTTACATGGAGAAAAAATTGCTACACAGAAAAGAAGAAGGAGACAGAATGTGAGAAATGAAAGGAGGACTGAGAGAGAGAAAGAGAGCATGGCAGAACAAAGGAGGAGAAAGAAATTGTGCGAGTGTGATAGAAAGAAGGAGAACAAGACAAATAGACCAGAGGGAGATAGAAGGAGGGAGTAAATGAAGAGAGAAAGGTGGAGAACAAGGGAAAGAGGGGTGCAACAGAGAAAAAAGATGAAAAAGATAGATGGATAGAGATAGACAAGGAATTTGAAGAAGAATTAAACAAGACAATGGGCCTCATGTAAGAACGTCGTTGTATTCTTATCCTAAACCACTTCCTTTTTTCTATGAGGTTGGGTTCAGCAAACCCTCCTAATTGCACAAGCTTGTAGTAAATTCCTTGTTATAACGTGATGAATGCAACCTGTTTACATGCGTCTGTTTAATAGATTATGTCATTAGCATAATTGGGCCGCCCCCAAATTGAAATTTAAAGCTTTCTGTTCCTGTCTGTGGTTTGGTTTCAGACGCTGTGGCAGGAAAAGCGGAAAATGAAGACGTACTGAGATGAAATCGAGAAATCACTTTATTTCCTGATGTAATCACGTCCAGTCAGCCTCGTCTATGAATGTTTTATCTTCCAGACTTGAATCAGCGTCGTGTTTTGACAGACGACTCTACAGGCAATCCGGTGGTTCCCATGACGCACCACTCCACATGGTTATTAAATACTTGTTTACGCTGACCTAGAATGACTGAATTCAGCCTGTCTTGACTTTTTGTGTTACTGCAAATGCCCGGACAATTTAGTTTGTAGTTTGTAATTGATGTTTTCTTTCCTTCAGCGGGTGATGTAGCAAAGCCTTGAAGTGATGTAGCAAAGCCAGTTGCAATTTGATTATTTTTTAACACTAACTTGAAATCAACATATACAGTACCAGTCAAAAGTTTGGACACACTTTTTCATTCACTTGAATGGGAAAAGCAGCTGCTCAGCGGCCCTGAGTGACCTTGATGGAACGTGTGGTTGTAGAAGGTCAGGGAGATGGTTTGGAGCTAGCTATTTAATGATTTATAGGCAAACAATAAAATCTTTAAATCAATCCTAAAACATACAGGGAGCCAGTGAAATGAGGCTAGTATGAGGAAATGTGTTCTTGTTTGCGTGTTCCTGTTAAAAGGTGAGCTGCAGCATTCTGGACCAACTCCAAGCAGGACAAGGAAGACAGCATGTATAACCCTCTCAAAATCATTTAAAGATAGAAAAGGTTTGACCTTAGATAAGAGCCTCAGTTAGAAAATCAAGATTTGATCACTGATCTGTTAGTCCAGTTTAAAGTCACTGTCCATTATCATGTGAATATATTAATGGAAAGTAAATAAATAAAGAAACCAAATAAACTACTTTGATGTTTATTCATGAAAGAGTAATATAACTCTTCCAAAATAAACACAAAAACTGTGCACTCAAAATCACAACTGTCCTCATCATAAAATATTCATACAGATATAAATACACACCTTCGTAGTCCATGTCCCAGTGGTTCTTCCTGATAGAGTCGATGTCGCAACTGGACGGTGGCCTGGCAGGGAGGTTGGGAGCGACACTGCACACGACTGGCCCCTGTGTCTTTGGTAAGGACACCCCTCCTCCTGACGAACTGATCTGGTTGCATGGACGAAGCGACCTGAACGGTGTGTGGTCGAGGTCGTTGATGGGACCGACCAATGTGCTCATCTCTATGGGGTTGTTTTCGGCTTTGAGGCTCTTGGCCAGACTGGGCTGGAAATAGCTGTGGGTGTGAAAAGATATGTTTTGGTTTCAGTTAAATACGAATCTTTGTAGAGTAAGTACAGATACCCAAATTCCTCATTTACTAGCTTGCTTCGCTTCTGTTTCACTATTATATTTAAATCTATGTTTTGTTGTTTGTTGAAGGTTTGTTGTATCATGTTTATGAAAGGCTGGACAGAAACTCGACTCCCAAATGGATGACACTGTTGCCTGGTGACTGCTGGATGCACAATGTTTTGTTAACACTAATACAGTATGTCAGGGCTATGTGCCTGTCTGCTAGTTTTGTACATAATTTGCCCTTTAGAGACTAACAATTGCTTATTCCAGCTTTAACTAGATGTTTGGGATGTTGGGGGATAATGGAAGAAATACATTTTAGAAGAAATACGTTTTTTTTGTCTTAAAACATAACCTGGACTAGAGGAATATGTTGAGGACTTTTGAACTTAATTTTAGACACAAAAATTACCCATTGGAGTCCTGGACGCAGACAGGCTTTTTCTTCTGCTGAACATAACGTTTCCTGATGCAAACGAAGATGCCAACCAAGAAGAGTAATCCGAGCACGCTGGCGCTGATCTCCATGATTTCCACATAGCCAATCATTGGAGATACCTAAGAGACAGACAGACAGACAGACAGGACAAGTGATGGACTGCTAATCATTTAAAAGTAACCTGTGTCTGTTAAGTGTAATTTCCCATATCTCAAAAAACTAAGAATTTTGCAGTACTTTCAAGAAGGGCACTGAAAAAAACAAAAAACTGTAAATCAATTTATTAATAGTTTTTTTGACTGACCTGAGGTAGCGGGTCGCAGTGGATGGAGCCATTAGTGACTTTACAATGAAAACCCCCAGGACACGGATTGGGCAAACAGAGTTCTATCTGATTATGGCACCTACAGGAGAGTAAAGGAAGCTGGATTTAGGAGAATGTGGAGATGACAACAGTAATCTTTATTTTAATATGATGTAGTTTTGTATTGTGCATGTAGTAAAATGTTATTTGGTGGATGCTGACTCAGGACATACACTTGTGTGCAGTGTTGGTGCTCTGCTCTTAATGCTCAGTTAACTAAAAGGCTGTAGCCAGGTTAGCAGCCCCTTGAGGCTGTTATTCTTATGTTTAGCGTTAGCATGTTCACATTCTAACGTTTATATGCAACATTCAGCATGTTAGCATGGTAACATGCGTACAGTTAAAATACTACCAATTAACATGCAACACTTGTTGGGCATGTTAACCTTCAAACATGTGCACCACATTTCATATAGGTTAGCATGAATATGCTGACAAAAGATTTTAAAAGAATTTCGCCTTCTCTGAAGATGACAAGAAAAAAAGTCTCCCCTGAAGAAGACAGGGATTTTGAAGGTAGTGGATTTTTATTTTATTTCCTTCAGTTGAAATTAAAACAAAATTCAAAATGAAAACTTATTAACTTTTCCCACAGCAGAAGCAACATGCATGTGTGTTTTTCTCTCTTGCACTCAGAAATCAAGTGGTTTCTGTCTGTTGTGGACTGCTGTGTCTGAGAATATGGAGTGTGAACAAGAGTGCTACAGTGAAGAGCAGCACAAAGGCTGTAACCTTGGCCCGGGAATGAAGGGTAAATTTGGCTGATGGTACTGAGAGCTTCACTGAGGCCCTCCATCTTCCAGGCCCAGGCAGGAAACACGACCCCAAGGACTACTGGCAGAGCTCTGATTGCTAAGACCTGCTGCTTCAATCCTGAAATTATTTTGTTTTACTTAAAACTGTCCGCTGTTCAGCTTTACCCGCTCATTTCCCATGTGTTGAATTCCCGTGCTGTACAGCACTGACATTACTTTTCTTTGTATTGGATGCTGTTCAAATGGATAAGTGTTGGTTTGTGTAGATGGTATTTAATCAAAATACACATTGGACATTGTTTGTGCTGCTGTCCACTGCACAGACTGATTACAATGTGATGCAAATGTTAAGATAATTATCAGACGCCATCAAAAACCTTCACACCATGATAAAACATCAGTGTGTTTTAAGTTCACAGCAAACACTGCCTGCAATCACAAATCACCGGCGGTCATTTTTCACTCACTGAGTTAATCAAAACCCTACCTGAAACACGAACTACTGTTAATACCCACGGGGACCAATGCAATTCCACAGCCGGCCTTAATGAAAGAAGGAATATGCAAATGCTGCTGTAATTTTGTTTGAACGTGAGTGTTCTCTTTGACAGGCGTTGGTGGTGTGAGTGGAATACAACTAGCTGGTTGTGGGCTGATGAACAAATGTGCTTGTGTGTGTGGGTGTGTTTATAATATGTGTCCAATCACATATACATGCAATTTCAAAGCCATGCATGGTTTTTCAGAATGCAATGCTGTTCCTTACTGCAACTGATGTTGCATATAATGAGGCTTGTGCTGGTTTTGGTGTTTAATTGGCCTTGTTGGATCTAATTGTGATTCTGTAGGTGTAGCTTACGTGTTCTCTTTGACCACAATACATTTGGGAGAATTACAGCTGCAGGTATTTATCTTCTTTATTATTAAATACACACACACACACACACAGTGGGTACGGAAAGTATTCAGACCCCTTAAAATGTTTCACTCTTTGTTTTATTGCAGCCATTTGCTAAAATCAAAACATGGTCATAAGTATTCAGACCCTTAAGTATTTTAAGGTGTTAAAAGATATCTTGTTAAAACCAAAACTATACGAAAATATTCAAATCAATTATGGGACTGAATCTCTTAGTCAAAGGTCTTTAGTTGAGTCCTCTGGCCCTTGAAGTTGGCAGATTTAAAAACATTCAGGAGGACAACAGGTTTTGTGAATTTTACGAATTAGGAGAAGCTGAGAATTAATGTATTGGTGCACTGACGATGACAAAATAGACTCGTTTAATTTTAATGCTTATAACTTGGCTACCTTTAATCCTAAAGCTTGGAAAAAAACATCAGGATGGTTTATTTGTTTAGTATTATGTGTAATTTATGTACTCTGGTTTATGGTCTCTTTTTTAATTTTATGTATGTTGCTATCTATGTTTATGTCTACTCTGGTTTCTGATCTTACTTTTTTCTAAATAATGGTGTCTAAGCCTGTTAAATAATAATAAAGTACGATTCAGCGTTGTTTTTCCTTCAGATAAATTTATACAAACTGTTTCTTTCAACCTGTCACGGCCCAAAGCCTATTTTCTTGTGTTTTGTGTGTAACTTCAGTGATATTTTCATTGTATCGGGCTGAGAGCTGTCAAAACGTGGGTGACCTACACTAAATACTGTGCCTGAACGCATCCTGCGTATACACTACATAGTAACCTGCTGCTCCCACTATGTGTAAACACGGCGTTAGTGATGTCGCAGGTATGACATAAAATCTCGTAATGAAAGCTTGTAATGAAACAGCTGCAAGTAGCAGAGACACTGACAAACTTTCTTCTTTTTTGTGTGTGAAGGAGCCTCCTCCTCTTCTACATTCCTGTAGCAGAGATCAGAAGACGACCTGTAGATTCTATGTTACTTATTTCATTTGCTATAACTACAGAGATACATATATGTGGATATACATATATATATATATATATATATATATAGTGTGTCACTGAATTGTTAACATATTTCCCTATTGTGACACACACACGCGCACACACACACACACACACACACACACTTTGTTTTCAGACAGAGACTCTCTGTGATCAAAGGAACCCTGGTTTATATTGAGTTTACTGTGATTCACTCATTCATTCACTGTTCATATAGGTACACTTATGCATATATCTACAGTAAACATGTATGTGTGTTGTTATAACAACATGTGTAT
>JAVQJL010044922.1:0-21746 GCA_036024295.1 Nannoperca obscura | reverse complement strand
CACACTTTCTGTAAATCCTATAATCTTCATTTCACTTCTCAAATATCACTGTGTTTGTCTGCTATATGATATATTTAACTGAAACTGCTGATCCGAACAACCAATGATTTATAAAGGAACATTTTGAAAATGATCAGGGGTGCCCAAACTTTTTCATGCCACTGTATTTGTGATTATAAATGTCTCAATACACTCTATACGTTTAATATTTAGTACCTTCATTTTGTGTTTAGTGGACACTACTCGACATTCTACTTAAAAAAAGTTACTTATCTAATATATTTATCTTTTCTTGACCTTTGCTGGTGTGACACTTTCCCTGAGTGGGATTAATCAAATCTGACCTGTCTATTTTTGTAACATTTTTATTATAGGATTTCTGGGGGGGGTGAACAGACAAGGAAACCGTGAATGTGCATTAAAGTAGGAATGACTCGTGTGAAGCTCCCGTCACCAGAGGTTGGTTGTGTAACCCAGTGAAAATAATTCAGTAAAAAAAAATAAAATAAACGGCCACATTCACGACACCATTGTCAGCTACTCAGCAGAAAGGAGGAGAAATCCCTCTCGAGCTCCGCTAATCTTTTATTCAAATGTCTCCATGTAGCTGCGGCTGTTTGAAGAGAACATCAGTGCTGCTCTGTCTGACATTAGTGTCGAGTTACCGGGGATGTTATTAACGGGCCATTTAAAGTGTGGAACCTCACTGAAATTACATCACTACTTGGTATAAAGTATACCTCAACTAAAAAGGTGCATTTATTATCAGCAAATAGAAAATAGGAGAAAAAGGGAATGTAAACTTTAAAAAAGGAATACTATGATTAAAAGAGGCTGTAGAAAAAACCTAAATGTTTATTAATTAAAGACAAAAGCCAAGAGCAAAATGGAACAGGAACATACACTGAGATTCTTTTTCACTAAAGCATACATCATACATACATCATTGGAGATGATGACTGTGATTTTGAGCATTACAAAATACAGTTAATACACTTGCAGCTACAGAGAGGTAACATGTTCCAACTACCAGGACTACTGAAGGCTCCAATCATCATCAGTAACATAAAAAAGCACAGTAAAAATACAAATATACATTGGATCTGAGGAAGAACTCGCAAAGCTTGAAACTTTGTACATGAAAGTTTGGTTAATGTCCTTGATGACTAAAATAATTGGAAATGTTTGATGTTTTAAACCAAGATTCCTGTTTTTTTGTTTTTATGTATATGAAAGTTCTGTGTTCAAGAAACTGAAACTTTAAAAACAGAACAGATCGAAGAGAGGGCTGAAACAACAACAACAGAGACAGGAACATAAATAATAAAGAGTCTGCAGGTGATAAAATAGCTTCACATCCAGTGAGGGAGTGAGGATTCACCTCTGACTCAGTGTCTTTAAATAGCGGCGAGCAGTTCCTCCACAGCGACGCTCGTCAGGTCGGAGTAGAAGTTGCCCTCGTTGTCTCCGCCTCCGAACACCAAAAGAGTTCTGCCGACGGAGTCCACGTCTTCACCCGCCTCCGAGGAACGGCGGGGACTGGCTGTCTCCATGGTGATGATGGAGTGCCCCGCCCGGGGGACCGAGAGCTGGGGGAGCGTCACCTGCGTCCAGCGGTTGGTGTCTGAACCAGTGAAACAGACAAAAGTCGTTTGTTTAATAAGACGAAACCCATGAAGTGTAATAATGAAATCTCCATCTTGATAAACGATTCATCATTCATGAGTAATTTTTGAAACAAATGAACATTTTTTGTTTCTTTCGACTTCTGCGGCAGCAAACTGAAAATGTTTTGGTGTTGGGCTGAAACAAGAGCCTGTTCTCTAACATTTAATAGAGCGAGTGATTAATGGATTAATTGAGAAAAGAATCGCTGTATTAAACTGATAATTAAAAGAATTGTTAGTTGCAGCCCTAGAGGTAATGCTAGTCTACATCACCTTATATTTCATCTACTGAACATGGACCCATGTTCACTGTGTAATATCCGTACACTCACATTCCTTTTGCTACTTTTATACTATCAGATTGGTTCATGATTTGTGCTGAAACAATTGAATCAATTGAAGATTTATTTTAGTAATCAATAAATCATCATTAATGATTTGTTTCATGTCCCTGGGATGTACAGTGTGCATCTGTGTGCAGTAGTGATCTGCGTCTCACCTGTGTCAAAGACGAAGGCGTCACTGAGAGCGTTGTTTCCGTTGTAACCTCCGTGGATCAGGAACTTTGTGTCTGAGAGCACAGCGCTGCCGTGCCAGCTGGAACACAAACGCACTGTGAATGTTTGAAATGTCCTGCCACGGTGCGGATGCATTATCTGAGTTTTGGTGCGTCTACCAGAATCATCCTTAGTAAATGTTAAATGCTACATAAACACAAAAGAAACGGTGCCTTCGTACAAGTCTAACATTGGTCATTTTTATGTAAAATCAAGAACTATAAAACTGTGAATCTGACCAGCTTTTGGTTGGTGGCAGTTTTTGATCATCTACATTTAGTTTGGTTGTGTACCTTCGAGGAGAGGGAGCTTTCCCTGTTGTTTTCACAGCAGAAAACTCCATCAGACCTAAAGAACCCCAAACATTTTTATTTCAGTTATGCGTGCAGTGCTACGTATTTACGCCTGTAAATTTATGATATATGTATGTGCCTTGCATTCAGTTACACATGTGTGTTTGCATGAATCCAGGGATTTCCTCTAAAGAGCAGCTGGTGTGGCTTACCCAGGTCCAACATGTACATGTCATTGTAGCAAACAGGAGTGTCCCAACCACCAAACACATAGATCTTCCTCTCCTGCATCACACACGCAGAGTGACTGAAAGACGAGCAGAGGGAAAACCAAGTGATTAAATGTGCGTACGTTTGGGGGGAAAAAAAGGGGCTGACACCTGGATCGAACCATCTTACCCTGAGCGGGGGGAGGGGGTATCGCCAGTTACAATCGGCTGGTACCAGATGGAGAGGTGGGGGTCGAAGATGTACAGTGAGTCGCTGCAGCCGTCGGGCTCCGGGTTTGGACGAGGAAACACGCCACCCAGCACGAACAGCTCGCCCCGAAACATGCTGCAGCTGTGGTAGGCCAGGGGAGGAACCTTCCCTTGAGCCTGAGGGTGACGGGACAGCGGAGGAGGACATGAAGAAAGACGATGTACAGCGAAAAGGGACTTGTTTGGTTAAAACAAGCAAAAAAAAACACACACACCTCCACCATGGTCCACCTCCAGCTCTGTGTGTCAAGGATATGAACGTCGTTGAACCACTTCTTGTTCTTGGAGCCTCCGAACACAAAGATCCGCCTTGATTCCGGGTCGTAGATGGCTGTGTGGCCGATCCTGGCCTCGGGTGTTGGACCCTCTGCCAGAGTCTCTGCTGCAACCCAGGACGTGTCCTCTGTTGGACAGGGACAAGAACGCTCACTGTCACATGGACCCCGCGGAAACTACAATCCTCTTAAACACAACTCTTACTGAATGAAAAGGTTCCATGTTTGTGATGGACTCACCTGTGCACAGCTTCCACATGGGGTCTTTGCAGAACTGCGTCCTGGCTCCCTGTCCTCCAATCAGAATAGCTGTCTGAGCGTCGACGGGACACAGAGTCTGACCCCAGCGACCTGACGGACCGAGCAGTGGGGCTGCAGGAAAACCACAAGTGTTAATGTCTCACACAGCTCAGGACGGACAAGGAACATCAAACCAAGCTCAAACATTTCAGGGATCTCAAAGTATCCGCTGAAGCTTAACATGTCAACACACACCGGCCATGCAGTGTCGCAGCACTTGACACACACCTGGCACGGCACACAGAAAGGACAAGGTGTTAGGATACAGTGGCTGGGATGTTCTCACCTGAGGAGCAAATGTGGTTAAAACGGACGCTTTTCTGACAGAGCTGTCCTGACACAGGTGTCAACCGCCTATTTTGACTTGCATCATACGGCAACAGCGTGTGTTGACTTTTAGACAATAACATTTTTTTAAGTGTGGTGGCGTCTTGGCCCCCGTCTCTGAGGCTGCATCATGAAAGGTCAAAGTGGAAGTGTATCTGTTCCATGAGACAACACTTTAAAAACAGCTGGAGACTCCAGGAGGTCGATATAGTTTCAGCACGTAACTCCACGTAAAACCACAACGTGTCATTGTTACACTTGCTTACCCCTGTTTCCAGTCTTTACGCTAAGCTAAGCATCTCCTGGCACCGGCTTATGTAACAGATAGATGTGAGTGAGGTATTGAGCTTCTCATCTAACAAGGTAGCTGTAACCTACAAACACCTGCTAGTGCCGCGGCCTGTCCAACTTTACATTACATTCCTGCACTGAGCACCTCTCACTAGAAACATAAACAAAAAGCATCATTCTGGGAACTCAGGTGGGCGATGTGCGTCACCGTTCCAGCCAAGGGACGGAAAAGTGAATAAAAACGACAGAAAGGGAAGATATATATAAAATAAGGCTCAAATGGTATGTAATGTGTATGCACAAACTCACACGTGTGTGTGGGAGTCTTGGCCTGCCTACTCTTTGTCCTGGCTGCGCTCTGAGGAGGCGTTCTTCCCATAATCCCCTGCGCCTCTCCTGCTCCATTAGCTGTAGAAAGGAGAAAGGGAAGGATGTTCGATAGAAGAAACACAACACAAAGAAGTGCTTTACTCCTCCACACAGAGAAACGGGAGTGTTTAGCACTGATTATCATTAGCTCACACACTCACACTGTTCACTTTACAAACTCACGCATTACAACAACTTATTGCTCAAATGACATCCATTAAACTCTGGAAACGTTCCCATCTCGTGCATAAATGAAGATACATTTGACTGATTTTGGTAGACAGTTAAGGAAAGTTATTTATCAGGACAATAAACAACTATTAGAATTGTGCTCAGACAACATGCTGCCTCGCTCACCTGCTCCCTTCGTCTTTGTTGCATCACTACTGAGCAGCTTCTGGGCTCCTTTGCTTTGACCTCTGGCCTTTCGCACGGGCGTGGTCTTCTGCACGCCTCCGTTTGGACACACGTTCTCTTCTTCTCCTCTCTTCGTTATCTTATTCTCGTCACCGGCGTCTTCCTCTGACAGCCGCTCTCTCTTCCTCTTGCCGTTGAGCTCCCGGGCTGCGAGGGGGGCCACGGTGTCCTGGGACGGTCAAAGCAGTCAGCATCATTTTGCATTAAGCAAATAGTTCGCGTTCGAGACACGATTTCAAAAACGGCTGTCAGTCATGTAGCACTCATCTGTGGGTCACATGTCTGTGCCGGCCACTCAGAATTTATGCATCATTATATAACAATCAAAACAGGGACAAAAACAATCACTGTGGGTTAACAAGATGAACACATTGCTCTTACGATAATAGTCTCAATAGACCAGAATGCAATGCTGTGACAAACACACGCAGGGCTTTGAAAATAATGTGACTATTTGTCTATTTTATGTGTTGCTGAGAGGCATTGTTGTAAAAGTAGGACACCACAAGTAAGCAAACATTAATACCAGTTATAAATACAAGTGTAACATATATATTACAATTTAAAACAATTTAAAAAGTCTGCTGCACGTAGCTTTCAGTCTAAATGGCTCATTTCCGACACCCACGCAGACTACCTTTGGTGTGTATTCCTTCACAGGCAGGATGAGCTCTGGTTCGGACCAATCCGCTTTTACCTGAGGGGGAAAATTATGCATAGAAGATTCATGAATCCTTTCAGATTTTAGTCAGTATACACTTTTTTATTAAAAATGAAAACAACAAATGTGTCTTCCATGATGCACACATATTGTAACTTTACCCAAACATTGTTTTGATAAAAGACTATAAGGATAAACTGCCTTACTGCCTAAGGAGTACGGTGTTATATTTCCATACTTTCCATACACATCCTGTGGCTGGTTTGTTTGGCTAATTCCCAGCATGCCATTTAGTCCTGAATCTCATTAAATATGTTATCATATATCTACATTTACCAGGTTTCCTCCCTCCAGAGTGACATTCAGTGTGACGCTGTCTGTCCATGTCTCCTCTTCCCACTGCTCCCATGACAGACACCTGGAGGTCAGTGAAAGGTTACTCACTCAATCTAATGATTCAGATTTGATGGCAAGGGGACAGACACATCACAACTTTTACTATATAAATAAGCAGTAAAAGCTACGGGGTCAAATCCCTGAGAGTCAACCATACTTGTTATATTGAGTCAATTTCCCGATGGTGATGGGTATCCGGTCAGCATCGTTGAGCTCCGCGTTGACGCAGATCCTCTCCCCCCACGGCCCGCTGCTGAACAGCACCACCTGGCGGACACCTGGAGGAACTGCAAGAGACACCCTGCACGACCCTTCAGGACTGACAGAAAAATTAAAAACATTAAATAAGGCAATATTAGTCTCTCTTGATATCCATAAAAAACTAGGCTAAAGATGGAAAAGTATTTATTAGCATGTGTACGACGACAACAGAGAAGCTAACCGACGTATTGTAGTATTGTAGTATTAAAGAGGCGCCAATGAGGAGGGCTGGTGACAACTGCGTACAAACACCGTAACGTTATTTAACGACGAGTGAGCTGCGGTTCAGATACAATAAAGCTCACAGACGTAGTGTTTCAAGATGAGCAACTAGCTAATATTGTTAAAAACATTCATCGTTTATCGTAACGTTACCTCAGCAGCCTTTGGGGCGGACCGCTTACTCCGAAAACCGCATAAATTCCGAAATCATCCATCTTTGCGTCGTCCTCCAGCAAACGCGTTTATTGTCACAACTCTTTTTGTTATCCAGCTTTATTTCGGCACTATTTTAAATATCAAACCAACGATATCGTTTCTGTCTTGCTCATCTCCCGCCACAGATACAGTATGTGTACAATATCTAAACTCCGCGCGAGTTCTTGGTGACGGATTGTGGGTGCATGTTTTGTCTTTAAGCGTATCTGTACGGGTGGAGTCTGCACTATTGAACATACAGCAGACCCGGAGCTTCGCCCATGCAGTAGATGCTGATACTATATCAAGTACACTGCAGACTGCGACTCACAAGCCGTAAGCCAATCAGAAGCCTGCATTCAGCAACGCCGCAAGACGTAACAAAAGCTGCATTCAAAAACATTTGTCACCACTTTTATTCTTCCACTGTAATGTAAACGCACCGTTATTTTTTTATTCTTTTCTTAAATTTGATTAAATTTAAGCTTTAAGCTTATTTTATTTCAAGACTCTGTTTCTATGTGTGTGTGTGTGTGTGTGTGTGTGTGTGTGGGGGGGGTTATGTTTCCTTGTTTATTTTATTTTATTGATGTTAATGTTTCTTTATGTTTTAAGTAAAGCACTTTTCCTTGTTGATGAATGGTGCTCTACAAAGAAATTTGCATCCTCTGTGAGTGAGAAGAAAACCCAATATGTCAAATCGCAGTATTGCTGATTTGTTCCACTGGGACAATTTACACATAATAAAGAAAGGGCATCTAATCTTACAAAAATACTACCTCAATTTCTTAACCCTTCTGTTATTTGGTCTAATAGTACAAAACAAATGATTTTAGATAGCTACATTTCCAATGGCAGATCTAACTGTTCTTCCACAGAGTATATGACAAAACCTGTCTAGTCCCAACTGTTTGAGTTGAAAAAAAAGCTAAATTGTACTTAGCAGACCTTGAAAACCCCCCACATATGAGTGTAAGCAGTAGGGAGTTGAGCACACAGTATGCATCTGTTTCATGTCATTTTCATGCAAATCTGCTTGGCATCTGTCATGCTGAGTGTTTCTGAAGGCGGCACCTTTTTCAAATGAACCTTCAACACTGAGCAAAACAAACCCAGCTGCCAGAGCGCCACTCACACTGCACACTGGAAGGGTTGTCACAGCTACTTCACTGCACGTTCATAATTTATGGATACATTTTCACTGTCATGCACAAATGGTCTACCTCCAGGTTAACCTTTGTACTTCCTCTGCAGTATGAACTATAAACCACTATAAACTCTTCTTCCTCAGCTTCAGAGTATTCCTGGAAAGTACTTATGATGACGACAGTGCTGGCAAATTAGGAGGATCTTCGTCAGGCCTCCTCATCCTCTTCACCAACTGCTTTGAACTCCTCGCCAGCGCCCCGTCAAACCTCTGGCTCATCTGTCACATCCTCGGGAAAAGGTAAATGTTTTCTCACATTTTGGTGTAATGTAGAGACATAGAGACAGCACTTGTGTCCCAAAATGCATCCTCAATAAAATGATCTTAAAGAATAACAAAGAGCCTAGGCTTATTTGTTTAAGATTATTCTTATCCTTGTTAATACCAGTTCTTCTATTAATTAATTAATTACTCCACCACAAACAGTGATTGGCAACGAGTGGAGGTAAGACCAGGTAGGAGGGCAGCTTGGTGAGGGCCAGGTAGAGGGGGGAAACGTCTGCAGGAAGGACACCAGCAACCTTTGAACTTGAAATTTAGTAAAAGATAAATAAGAGCTCAGTGAAGACAAAGAAATGGAAAATAAAGGTTTTCAAGAACTGGTATTAACAAGGATAAGAATAATCTTAAAGAAATAAGCCTAGGCTCTTTGTTATTCTTTAAGATCATTTTATTGAGGATGCATTTTGGGACACCAATACATAAATTACATGAGAGATTATGAAATAAATGTGACATGAAAGAATTGGTAAGAATGCCATCACCAAATAAAAACAGACTTTTGAAATAAAAATGTCTATAATATAATAAAAGTAAGAGCTCTAATACATCTCAGTTACTGTAAAAAATAAAAACAACGAAATAACATATTGTAACAATGAGTTGAGTTTGAATAATTTCCTTCCTTATGTCACAATTTATTGGTTTATTTACATGTTTATAAAATGTATTCATATGATGGTTTATTTCATAATGTCTCAAATTTATTGAACACTTTGGCTCCACACTAGTGATTTTCACCAACAGCATTTGATTGCACAAGTGTGAGTTTCAGAAAATGTGTACAAAAGAAAATTCATATCGTTGACAAAACGCTACATCATGTTCATGAACGCACCCCCAACAGCTCTTGATTTCGAAAGGCATTGTGGGATTGGTTGCCGGTGGAAAGCTTCTCGAAGGACCTGCAAAGATGATGGTGAGTAAATTAGCATCCATGCCCTAAACGCAAATGTGTAATCCATGTTCATCCTTCTGTTTGTCTGCGAGCATTTGCATCGGGACAACTCTGAATATAGATGAGCCCCCTTTGGCGGTCTTGGGAAACAATTATTTTGTGAAAGTTATTTTTTAAACGATTGTATCGTTAGCCGGACCGTGTTAGCCTGGGGTTAGCCAGTATCAATGGGCGTATACGATGCTAACGGGGATGTTAGCTAGCATGTAACGTTAGCTGTTATGGATAAAAGTTGATATTGATGAAACTTCGCTTAGCTGGTTAGTTTGAACTTGTAATTTAGGCTTTGTTCTAAGTATCTGTCTTTAATTAGATGTGTTTGCGCCTAATTAGACTGTTTGCCAGTCAGTTTATTATCAAGTTAGCTGCTATATGTGTAGCCTCTTTGTATGACGGGCTAAGTTAACTGTTAACATGGGAAACATTTATAACGATTGTGAAAGTTACTGTATAGGAACTATCCCGGACAACCAATCAACTTAAATGTATTGCTCAGTATTTGTAATTGTGCAGACGCTTTGTTGCCATGCCTGATTGAAGCGGACTGATGCACAGTAACAAAAGACCAGACATACTTAACGACTGTCATTTGCCCAAATCTGCAAGCTGTCTAATCAGAAATTCTGTTTTCTCACAAAACAAACTATGCTTTGTGAGATGTTATGACATGTAGTCTGCTACAATGATTAGTATTAGTAGCAGACTGTAAACACACATCCGGCTTTTTGACAGTGTCACACAGCTGCATGTCCGATGGGTAACAAAAGCATCACCGTGACAGTACCAGCCACAGCCTGTATGTGTTTTACCATTTTAGGTTATATCCTTGCATGTTAAACTAACATAACTATAACTTATAGCCTGTTTGCACTGAAGCTGGGTGATGAGTCTGAAATTAAATGTCACAACAATATAATATTTTTCAGATATTGTGGTAATACAATATGCCACAAGTACATTCACAATCACAATGTTTAATACACTGAAGTATGCTCCACCGGTTTTATACATGTACAAAATACTTCATATATGCAAAAACAGTAAACTACCAAACTATTGCTCAGCCATCGTTTTTATAAATGAAAACCACATTACCTGCTATTCACACAATCGTGGGTTTTTTTACCATTAGAGACCAAGGTCAGAGTACTCCAGTATACTTGATGTTTTTTAAATGATTGGTTTGGGTTCAGCTAACTTTTTTTTTTTTAAACTGTTCTTTTCCTCTTTATTCCTCTGCTAACCACCCCTTCCCCTCTCTTCCTTTATCCCCTTCTCTCACTAGCCCACACCGGTTATCCTGCTGAAGGAGGGGACAGACTCGTCTCAGGGTATTCCCCAGCTCATCAGTAACATCAATGCCTGCCAGGTCTGTAAAGCAGCTTTTCTATCATTAGTTGTGTGTTTTTCTGTGTGCAATATGTGCGTAATAATAAAAAATGCTTTAAATGTACCTGTTTTGGGTTTTTCTTCCAGGTGATTGCTGAGGCTGTCAGAACCACCCTGGGGCCCAGGGGGATGGACAAACTGATGGTGGATAGCAGAGGTTAGGAGAGACAGCTAGACAAGCAGCCGTCGAAGGAATTAATTAAAGGATGAATTAATCCTCATCAAAAACATGTGATTGATTGTGATTTCCAGGTAAGGCTACAATCTCCAATGATGGAGCAACCATTCTGAAGCTGCTGGATGTGGTTCACCCCGCAGCCAAGACCCTGGTGGACATTGCTCGCTCCCAGGATGCTGAGGTGAGATGTGACGCCAACACAGTGGGGCGTCTCCACGGTCAGAACATTCTAGTAGAAAAGCTTTTTAATAATCTTTTTCTCTCCTTTGTACACATTCTCAGGTCGGGGACGGCACCACCTCCGTCACTCTCCTGGCTGCTGAGTTCCTGAAGCAGCTAAAGCCGTACGTGGATGAGGGTCTCCACCCTCAGACCATCATCAGAGCGTTCCGCAATGCCACACAACTCGCTGTCAACAAGATCAAGGAGGTGGCCGTCTCTGTGAAGAAAGACGACAAGCAGTAAGCGCTCACTTCCACCACTACAATACAATTCATTTACGTGGGCGCTACTTAACTTATTTGAGTTTTGATCTATCCTGTGAGCAAAATATTAAATATTTTATCAGGCTGATGTTAAACTGAGCTTTGGTCCCCCCCCCATCCTCTCAGAGAGCAGAGGCAGCTGTTGGAGAAGTGTGCTGCCACGGCCCTGAACTCCAAGCTAATTGCAGGTCAGAAGGAGTTCTTCTCCAAAATGGTGGTGGACGCTGTCATGTCTCTGGACGAGCTGCTGTCTCTGAAGATGATTGGCATCAAGAAAGTCCAGGGAGGAGCCCTTGAGGTTTGTTTCTCCCATTTAAACTAAACGTGCCTCTGAAATAGGGTCAATACAAGATACGACAGCAATGGTTACAGAAACAAGTTTATGGGTTGGCCATGGAAGATTTGGGTGAACAAGGTTTAAAATGACCAATGTGGGCAGCACCTTAAGGTTTACTTAAAAACTTCCACATCTGTCTGTTATACTTTCTATATTTAAATTTCACAGGATTCTCAGTTGATCTCTGGGGTTGCGTTCAAGAAGACCTTCTCCTATGCTGGGTTTGAGATGCAGCCAAAACGCTATGAGAATCCAAAGATTGCTTTGCTCAACGTCGAGCTGGAGCTGAAGGCTGAGAAGGATAACGCTGAGGTCCGCGTCAAATCTGTTGAGGTATGAGGACCACAGCACAGCATCAGGATGTCCAGTAAGTCTCTCCTCCTTGCACCTTGTAAAAAGCGTTCTTCTTTTTCTGCAGGACTACCAGGCCATTGTGGACGCAGAGTGGAACATCCTGTACGACAAACTGGAGAAGATCTATCAGTCAGGAGCCAAGGTGGTTCTGTCCAAGCTGCCCATCGGTGATGTGGCCACCCAGTTCTTCGCCGACAGAGACCTGTTCTGTGCTGGCAGGGTGCAGGAGGAGGATCTGAAGAGGACCATGATGGTAGGAAACATACGGAGACAGATTACCTGTTGTTTTGAAGTGGAGGCTGGTCCTAAAATGCAGACTTGTCTCGCTGTACGGCCAACGAGATGAACGGGATCTGTCGAGTTTATTTTACAAGTGGAACTCTAGTGTAAGAGAAGTTACATTAGCATAAAAGACATAACCTACACAGCTAATGATGTTAAAAGTCCATATCCATTCAGCCAACAGGAAAAACTCGCCACTCAAAATGAGACAGTTATAAATGATCTCTATAAGGACCAGTGTAAACATGTTTATTGTTTGATATGCGTTCTGTAGGCCTGCGGTGGCTCCATCCAGACCTCAGTTGGTGCCCTGACAGACGATGTCCTGGGACAGTGTGCACTCTTCGAAGAGGTCCAGCTTGGAGGAGAGAGGTGAGAAATCTGTTGTCCGTCAGAAGATAAACCGCGCGCCTCGACTCTCTGACGGCTCACACCCGCCTCGTTTGTCTGCAGGTTTAACTTCTTTAAGGGCTGCCCGAAGGCCAAGACATGCACCATCATCCTGAGGGGCGGAGCAGAACAGTTCACAGAGGAGACGGAGCGCTCGCTGCATGATGCCATCATGATTGTACGCAGAGCCATCAAGGTCAGTTGACACATGGAGTGTATGTGTGCATGTTTACCAGTGACTGACTGACTCATTACATTACATATTTATTAACAGCACTGTTACTGTTCATTCCACCCGTATGACTTGTTGTGTGGAGTTATAAGAATTCAGAAGTCATTCATTTTCTGTAAAGTTTCTCTTTGCTTTGAATTTTTTTTTTCACTATTTGGTGATTGCTCTACCCTTAATGCTAAATGCATGTAAACAGCATATTCATTACAAAGCAGTGAGATTCAAATTTGATTAAGTGTAGCCGCTTATCTGACTCCTGTATCACTTTTCCGAGTTGGAAAAGCCAAATGGGTTGGTGGATCTTTACGTAATTTGTCAGCCCATCTCTGCACACTGACGGCAGTAAGCTGACTGTACTTGACCTATTCCCAGAATGACTCCATTGTGGCGGGTGGAGGAGCCATAGAGATGGAGCTGTCCAAGTACCTGCGGGATTATTCCAGGACCATCCCTGGAAAACAGCAGCTGCTGATCGGAGCGTACGCCAAGGCCCTGGAGATCATCCCCAGACAGCTGTGTGACAACGCGGGCTTTGACGCCACCAACATCCTGAACAAACTGCGCGCCAAACACGCACAGGTAGGAAATGAACCGCATACGCATTACTTTGAATGAAGCAGTTGGCAGAAGGGCACTTTTTAGTTGTTTTAGAAGTAATCAGCTCTGTTTGACTTTGTGTGCTTCATCTCGCTGTAGGGTGGTATGTGGTACGGTGTGGACATCAACAACGAGGACATTGCAGACAACTTTGCTGCCTGCGTCTGGGAGCCATCCATCGTGCGTATCAACGCTCTGACGGCGGCGTCGGAGGCAGCCTGCCTCATCCTGTCAGTCGATGAGACGATCAAGAACCCACGCAGCAGTATGGATGGACCCCCAGGTGGCGCCGGCAGGGGCAGAGGCCGTGGGAGACCCCATGCTCACTAAGAGGAAGAAGGAACAATACCCCATTCTAAACTGGTATTCAAATCCAAATGCAGGTAGAAGATTGAGTCGTCGGTACCAGTCAGGCGATATTTAAGCGGATGCAGACAAAGATTGTGTTGAATGTACGTTGGCACGTTTGACCTGTATTAGGATTTAAATTCTAGATAAATGAGGTGTTGTAACCAGTCACAGACACATTGCAAATGACAGGTGTAGTGAAACAAACGAGGGGCAAAAGGAGAAATTCTTGCAATTTCAAGACAGATTCTTTCAACTTTGTCCAAGATGGCTTACATTTCTTGTGTTTTCTTTGTCACCTGTAGTTTTTTCTTACAGAAGCTTTGACTTGGTAACGTCTGTGTAACATTTCAAGCACTGCATCTTTCCACGTGTAGCCATTTTACTGAGAAAAAACCCTTGATTTTGAACCAAACTCCTGTTCCCTCCAAATCAGCTCTTCCTCTGAGACTTGGGGAGCTGTTCCATAATTTCTAATCTGGTTTTGTGTTATATGACAAAATGACGTGTAACATGGAAAACAAAGCACTGATGGGATGTTGAGCAGTTCTGAACCATTCATTGTTCATTCGCTGTGTGAAACTATTTATTGGACCACTCTTGTCAATAAATTTGCAGCTGAAATTGAACTGTTGGCTGTCTGTGTGTTATTTTAAACATCTGGTCATCAGTATATCAGTGGCAGGTGTATATATTCTATATAATAAAATCATGGTATTGCTGTGGAAAAATGGAACAAGTAGTTTTTATTGTGTAAAATCATGGATCATATAAATAGGACAATGTAAAGATGTTTTTTATCATTTGGTAACCTGCACGATTTCAAAGACAATGTACTGGAAAAGAAACAAGGCTGGGTCGACATGTTGGAACATGGTAATCTCTTTGTTACTTAATGTGAAGATAAACATGAATATAGCTTATTACAGCATACACAATATAAAGGATGTGACTATGGGAAAGTTGAAGACTTATGTAATCAATCGATTGACACTTTACTTGATTCACTGCAGTTGGGTGACACATTGAAGCTTGACCTTGAAAATGTGACTGTGTAAACCAGACCAAAAAAATCTCAAGGTCTACTTGTCAAATTCTTCCAGAGCTTTCAACTGCATTTTGCTTGTCTTCCTCAGTTGATGGAGTTTAGTCAATTGCCATAGTGATAGGTCAGTTTTATGGAACTTCATTCACGTTTTAACAAGTGGTAACATCTAGTGAAGACAATTGAGCCATCCCCATAACAATTGAGCAAACCAAGTGCAGAGGCAGTTCGAGGCGGTTGAAGCTCTTATCCTGATTTGCAAAAAAACTAGTCCTAAACTGTTAAACACTACCGATAGTGAACACTACAACTGAATGTGAATGGTGATTTGGTACTTTATTATAATGCCACAGTCCCTCCTAGTGAATGTGTTTTAAGGGAGCTTTCATCTTCCAGGAAGTTTTTCAACTTGTAGTTCGGATTTTTCACCACTAGGAGGCGCACAATCAGTCACATTCGTTAAACAAAGCTGCAGTCCTGGTAGCTGGATCAATATCTCATATATGGATAGTAAAATAGGATTTAAATAAAGTATTAGACCAGAACTTGAGAGATATCCCTGTGTAATTCATTATGTAAGGGAAAAAGGGAACAGCTTGACTCTAGGTAGTATAATACATTATAAGTCTAGGTAACAAACGTATAAAAGTTGAAATACTTCTCAGACAGGTTGTATTATTAGAAGGTATCTGTTTGTTGCAGCAGGGACCAGCTTGCATTAGCTTTCACAAAGTTCACACAAGTGTACCTCTGAATATTTTCTGGGTAGAAAATGCCAGGGACAACATTATATGATGTGACATGACAGACTTAAAAAAATGTATTTCTTCTTTCTCGCACAGAGACGGCACCCGACCTTTCAGACGAGGAGATACTGACACTTTTTAAAAGGTGCATGTACTTGTGAAGGCTGGAGAGTTCATGTTCCTCTTAGGATCTTTTTTCTACTTTAATAAGTAAAGCCTAAACACCTGAATTGTAGGATATTACTTTCTTAAAATGCAAGGGTCCTGTTCTTTCCACAAAAAACATGTCCGCTCCCAAAGTACCGCTTTTTCTGAAATCAGGTATTTCAGTTATTTCCAATCCTCGTCTTCTCTTCCTGCTCCTGCTCAGTTAGACAGGAAGTCTATGGAAGCCCGGACGGACAGGTTAGACATGATGTCAACGGCTGTGACTTTGATCTCCGTGTCTCCGAACTGCATGGTTGCTCTGATCTCTCTTCTCTCTGGGGCTCCTCCTGCTGCTCCTCCCATCGCTCCCGGTAGTGGTAACGGTTCCGGTAGGTCTAAAGTTATCGTCCCGCACTTCCTGACCCCAGGGTCGGAGATGTACGTGATGTCGTCCGTCGCACTGCAGTAGATGTTGATGATGATCTTTCGCTGGCCCAGACGAGCAGGCGTGTAGCTCCGCCTCACGACCTCGCCCAGAGCCACCGACTGGTCGACAGAGACAAAGCGGTCGAGGATGTCGGTGCACCACTCGCGACCGTCCTTGACGAGGAGTTTGTCACGAGGGTGCCGTCCCTCCACGAACCGGTTCAAGACACCAACGCCGTAGGTCAGCGGGCATCGACGCACTCTGACCTGTAAGAGCGAGTAAGTTAGAACACGTGTCAAAGAGCTCCTCTGCGACTAACATACCCCTTTTCCACCAAGGCAGTTCGAAGACCAGTTCTTTGTTTCAACAGCCAAAGAAATGTCTATCAGCCAGGAGAACTGGTTCCAGAGTGGCACAGATACTTTGCTGGTCTAGAACCAAGAACCGTTTACGCCAGGAGCTGGGGGTAGGATTATCATGCCCACTAAACCAACTTAAACTTACAATCAAAACAGTAATTAACTTTCTCCTCGAACGTGGTCGCCATCCATAGCAATCATGATGAGCAACCAAAAAGCAAAGTTTTCAAAGGTTCACAAGTTAAACCGACTCTGAACCGGCACTAGCACCAGCTCGGAACTAGCACTAGGTTCGCATTGGTGGAAAAGGTAACAGGTATTCCTGAGGACTCACCACAGTGGGATCCAGCCCGAAGAGCACGGCACCCTTCAGTGTGGTCAGTCCAACATCGTGGGGGATGATGATGCGACACGACCGTCCCAGTGCTTTCTGGACTGATTTTTGCAGCATGGGCGACTCTGCAAAACCACCAACCAGGAAGAGGAAACGCACACCACATACCTCCGGCTTTGCCATCAGCTCCTCTGTCAGGGGAGAAAAAGGAGGAAGATCTTTAAAATCATTTCACTCCATTGGAGGGTATGAGCAAAGTATGAATTTCTGTGTTTGTATGAAATATTCATATATAAAGGATCTAAAGTATATAATGTTTCACTGGAGAAAGTCTGATTCCTTTCCATCAACTACAGTTGGTATGTATATAATTTGTTACATTTGAAACCTATTCTTGCCTCTCACTCACCAGGTCAGCAAATGTAAATGCTACAAAACCCGTCCCCTGGTTTTGAATCAACCACTGGAATGTGACTGATTTAAAACAGGCACTCATCATTTTTCTGCCTTAGTTTGACAAGGCTGAAAAAACAATGAGGTCACCATATTAGAATAGGGATACTATGGAATCCATTGCCCACAGTTTGTTTTGCTTGGTCTGATATTTTTGACCATTTGTACTATTTAGATTCACGCATCCCATTTACAAGCAAACTAGGATGTGTAATCTAAGTGACACAGACTCAAAAATATCTAATTTAAAACAACATTATGCATCTATTTTCCTCAAAATAACCGCTTCACAATCCGTTTGATGGTACACTGACTTGTAAAAGGGAGAATGGAAAAGAAAGAAGAGAAAAGAGGTGTAATAATTAGCTTTGGGTCCCTAGTGTATCTGTCCATATTTACTGTAGTCTGCACACGTGTTCTCACCAATGTGTTTGACAATATTGATGATGGTGGGCTGGAAGAGCTCGTTCATAGCTTCTTGTGTCAGCCGCAGCATCCCCTGGGACGACCACTTCACGATGTTCATACTGACACACACACACACACACACACACACACACACACACGGAGAGAGCTTGCATCTTTACTGTTACAGATACACAAAATCAATCCATTGATGACCCCCCTACACACGTCTCCCAGCCCACACTCACTTGCTCCTCCTCAGGGCGGCCTCCACACTCTGGCCCCTGTGTCTCTTGTAGTAGTCGATGAAAGAGAAGGGCAGGGAGATGTTGAGGGCGTTGGCCCTGCCTGGCGCCGCCGTCCGTTTCCTTGCCTCGAATGCGATGGTCAGGTCCACCCAGGCCGCCGGCCGCTTGGCTTTAAAACTTTGGATGAAGTCCTCACCAAAGATCTGGCACAGCATGGCTTCGAAGGCCAGATCTACTCCGACGGCACCGTACGGACCACCTAGAATAAAAACTACAGCTTTTGGAACTGTTGGTTACTTTTGGGGTTTTAGCAGATTTGCAAAGTTTGTACCTGAGGCCTTGTAGAGCTCTTTGAGTGTTCCCTGCGGCTGCTCGATCTGATGGACGGTCAGGTCAACTGTTCCTCCTCCGCAGTCAGCAACAATATACCTGTCACCTGCACACAAAGTGCACAAAAACATAGTTTTTAACGCCTGCAGTGTCCTGGAAACATTTTCCTAAAATCTGTTACTTTTGATTAATTAAAGTAACATGATGTTTAGCATAAATTTGTTGGGAGGAATTGTGGATGATAATGTGTCTTTTTTTGTGGAATGTCTAAATGTCATGTTTCTAGTCTGTGTGTGTGTGTGTGTGTGTGTGTGTGTGTGGGTGTATGTGTGTTTCCCGCTGAAACTCTTCAACCAGCAGGCCCTCAAACATAAACAACCTCCAGGCATCTGTGATTGCTGCGCTCCCTCAGCAAGTGTGTGTTTATGATGTTCAGCGATAAGAGTTTAGCTGACCACACCCTAAGCACGAGAGAGGCAATATGAATAAGTGAGAAAGAGAAAAAGTGCAAAAGTGAACAAAAATAAAAAAACATGTTGGGAAGGATGAGAGAAGAAAAGACAAGAGGAGGATAATACAGTGTTTCTACTCCTTTTGTTTATTTTACAGTGCAGAGCCAGAGTCCCATGGGCTGGATCCTTCCTGTGTGTGTGTGTGTGTGTGGGGGGACAGGAAAGCGAGCAGAAAGGGTCAGCGGGGACGCGTGGCTCCTCAGATTGTTGTCATGGCTCAACAGAAAGAAAAGGCTGTGTGTAAAACAGGAGAACTGGGTGCGTTTGATTGCACATGTATGAGTGTGTATGATTTTATCATCCCAGGCGTTTTCCCGTGACCCTGTAAATGTTGTTCATAACGTTGTAATAGTTGTGTTTGGTAGTTAAGTTTCATCCTTTGTCCTTTTAAAAAATATTATACTTTTATTCTTATAATTTCTTATGTGTGAAATTATGACCTTTTTCCTGTAACATTTAGACTTTTTTCTTACATTAGTAAGAAACCAAACCAGGGACAAAGTGGGGTTAAAGTTTTATTAATACACTAATAGAAACAGACCTTGTTAATAGTGCAGATATTGTAGATAATTTGGGAAAAAGTAACCATGCAGAACTGAAAAAAAGAAGACAGTAAATGCAGAGGGAGGTGATAATATGCAGGAGGAAAAAGTCATTAAAAGTCGACATGTTCTGCTTCTCATAGTCCGCCTGGATGGGGTTAAAAGTCAAAATCATCAATATCTCTGTCAGTCATTCTCTCTCAAACACACACACACACAAAGAGTTTTACCAGTCTGCAGCTCTGACCACAGCTCTCCGGTTCCACTCTCCACCAGGAAGGTCCTGCTGTGTCTGGATCGTCTCAGCTGCTCCCTCGCTGCAACAAACACGCACAAGTGCTGAATACACACAAGTACGCAATGTTCTCAAACCTTTGATATTTGGATAGGATCTCTGTTACACATGCACATCTTTAAATCAGTTCAAAAAGTTACAGTGAGGCAAAAGATAATGTTTACATTCTGCATATGGATCCCTCTCATTATGTTCAGACAGGAAGCAAGGTGAAATTTGACCGTACTTCACTAAGTTCGATTATTCACCTGAGAAAATAAGCAGTCACAGACAACCAGAAATTATGATTGAGGATTGGTTGACATTTTCTTGACTTTATTGAGGAATGATGACACATTTTAGATTAATGGCAAACTTGCTATATTTATATGTTTTTTTTTTGAGAGTCAAAGTTAAATGTCATATTTACAGCATTTTTACAAGTAGGTCGGGGCTCTTGTCCACCAGAAATATTGCACTTGGCCCCCCTTTTCTAAATAAAATCATTCAATAAGAATGTTTATGGACTCTCTCACCACCTTTCACCACCTTGCACTGCTTTGCCTGCATTCAAACATCTTTTTGTCTTTTTGTAATAACACCCTGAAGCGTCAGACACTTAAAGCTTGTGATGGTCAGTGCAAACTGGCCAAATTTTCAACAAAATGAAGATAAATGCTTTTAATTTATACTACATGTAGTAAGTTTTAAACAAGATTCATAATTCATGAGGTCATGACCTTTAACAAATAGTATGAAGTCTATGAAGCTAAGCAAAACAAGAAAAACATACCAAAACCAGAGTCATAATGTTCTTGCATGACAGGGGCAATTTGCTGGAAATGAAGAACACTCACATCTCAACTTGACATGTAAACCACCTGACTGGCAGCTCAAGAGTATGGACAGAGGCCAATAAAAACAGAGTGCACTCAAACACAGCTTACAAAAATACAAAATACCTCACAGCCTGTTTGACAGAGCAGATGCCCACTTCCATAGTGCACGTGAACCCATGAAATGAGACCTAATGGCTTTAAGATGGGGAATTGTTGCAGATCAAAAAAGCAAAAATAAAGGAAAAATATTTTTGTCTCTTTCTCAGGGTTGTGGGGAAGCTGTGGCCCTGATTTATTAGTGTGTGTGTGTTGTATTTGTATAATTGAGGTAAAAGTGGTTATTGCCATAGATTCCCTCAAACCCCATGAGGACTACACACCACAAACATTTGAATAAAAGAATTGGAAAAGATTTGTGGCAGGATAAAAAAGAAAAGAAAAATATTATAAACTTATTGAGCAACAATGGCTACATTCTCTTGAAAGCAAGTACAGTTGTTTTAAGGGCCTGGATGACGCAGGAGGTAATGTATGTGCATGTGTGTGTGAGTGTGTGTCTTTGTATGGGGGTGGTGAACGAAATGCAAGTCTGGAAACCATTTGCAACTATTTGGAACAGCAGAAAAAAAAATGTGTGTGCGTTAATGACTCCCCTGTGCTATCTTTGGAGACGAAATGAGGTGGACGAAAACGATAAAGATAGTAAAGAAATCATGGCCGTGATGCCAAGTGTGTGTGTGTGTGTGTGTGAGTAAATACTGTTTGCCTGTTTGTGTGGTGGTCTGTGTCTGCAGAGTCCTTGCAAAGCGTACAACCTGGCGAAAGAAGGTTAGAGAGGGAGAAAATGCTAGAAATACAGTGAAAAGAAAGAAAAATGAATGTGAGTGAAGGAGAGGGAGAATGACAGGCCAGGAAGTGGGTGAGATCATGGTCTCGCTGCACCTTGTTCCAATTACAATATCCTGTGTTTAGTGTGTGTCTTTGTGTGTGAGTTGTGCGTGTCATTGACTGCATATGTATAAGTGGGCCTGTGCTGGGGATTTTGGACGGCATGTTCATTCGCTGAATTATGCATCCGTCTCCCCTTTCCCAGCCTGAAACTGCTCTTTGTTTCTTTGCTGCATGTTAGTGGCGTTTTCCTGTAGCTGCTACAAATGTTTTCAACAATGCAGCTTTAATGTAGAGTCGCAACAATATGCCTGACAGTGTATGTCTCACTTTTGTTCTTTTATGTTTAAAGGTTATACACTAATTTAAGCTTTTTGGTCCTAATTAATTATTAATTAATTTTGCTCTGCATCTTATGGATGCTTACACGTCAACTTGTCAGTATGGTGTT
>JAVQJL010044915.1:0-26173 GCA_036024295.1 Nannoperca obscura | reverse complement strand
GTTAGACGCACTTCTTTTGTGTTTTGGTTAATCATGGTGCAAACAATGCAGGTTTTTTTATGCTTTAAAAAGTAACCTCCCCCCCCCCCCCCCCCCCCACACACACACGCACACACGCACGCGCCCACCGGCCTAATACAAAAGGAGAGCTCGTGGTTTTGTCCTTCCACCTGGACCCATATTTAGCTCCTGTTTCCAACTGCTGGGCTCCGAGCTTGCAGCAACTGATAATATGGAGACCTGTCAGTTTGGATCAGATCACTGTGGGCACTCATTACTGGCAAGTCCATTACACAGGAAATGGAAACAGGAATCAATGCAAGAAGAGCAAAATACTTCCAAGTATCAGTGCAGTTCTTTTCGGGGGAGAAAAGAACCACAGAATGCTTTTCTTTCATCTCAGAATACACTCATGACTGACAGTGTCCTGTGCATTGCAGGAAAGGAGAGATTTGCATATTGTGTCTATACTCATAAAAATCATATTGAATCCACTATGTTTTATGCCAATGCTGCTGTATTGTCTGCCAATAAAACAAAGGGTTTCTGCTGGCCTGGCTCTTGAGAAGCAGTCCGTCCTCCCACACAAAGCAGAAATAGTTCCAGTTCCTAACAAAACATTGTTTGCGCTGTAACTCTCACTGTGTGTCACATCTCTGTACACACACACACACACACAATCCACACTCTTGTTAGCACAGCTTGTCTGCCTATTTGTGCTGCACATGTGTGCACACACGCACACACACCGACACACACACACACACACACACACACACAGCACTCTGGTTCTAGAAAGAGGGTTTCTTCTGAAGTCATGCACAGTTTCTGCACAGCTCCTGGCCTTTTGAACCAGTCATCTGTTGGAGGGATAGGAACTTAACAATCTCAGATAAAAAAGAAAGAAAGAAAAAAGAAAGAAAGAGAGTTCATGATGTGAGTCACCGGCAGAGAGGGGAATACGTTTGGCATCAGCACGAGGGAAAGATTCCCTTGTTATCAGTGTAATGCATAGTAGCAGTACTTTTATTATCATCTTATGGGCTTATTATTGTTAGAGTAATGGTACAATCTCTCTGAGTTATTTGTGGATCTATAAATGAACAGGAATAAACAGCAAATTCTAAACTTTAGAGTCAAATTGTTCATGTATTTAAAAATCATACGAGTGCATAATGATTATAATAAATGTTGCAGTAAATCATGACGACATGTTTTGATTGCTCCAGGAAATTAAACTGTGCAATCGGTCTTAATCTCAGATAACACCTTCGTTCATTTCTTACTTGGAGATTATGAACATGAAGCGCTGCCGGATCATACAGTCAGATTAGGAAAAAGTACAGTATCTGTTATCAGCCCAGGTTACACTTGTAATTACATTTTAGGGCATTTTGTTCCTCTGTTTATGAAAGATTTCTTCAGACTATGAGACTAAAATCTTCAGGATCAATCAGTATTTTAAAGCACATGACCCACATGTTCATTATCATCATCATCACTGTTGGGGTCATCATGTGTAAATAAAAAAAACGATGTGGTTTAATCATCTAAACTATTGCAGGTTCCTTCACATACCAAACATGTACATTCTGTATATGTTACGGAATACATAATGTTTCTCAACAATTTTTAAAATTACATTAAAAAAAGTAATGACGTATGAGATGCCTCCTACAGAAGCACGTGTAAGTACGGATGCACCGATCCAATCTGCACAAATACAGTATTAAGTAAATCAGCCATGACGTGACCCATCTTACATACAGTTTGCATCATCTTATCGATCTTATCTTCCTTGCCATGAGGTATACAGGTTTAAATTGTATTAATTAATGAAATTGGGGCAAAACAGAGCACCGCCCTTTGATCAGTACTCGGATACACCAGAGAGTTAAAGTCAGATCATATTGTACATATTGTAGGCTAACAGCCCGTGAATACGCTCAATCACAATAATAATTTGAATTAATAATAATACAAAGAAGATAATAGGTAAGCTAATGAGCAGGATATTACATCACCATCAGGCTCTAACCAATTCTGGCCTTCATCATGAATCCCTCTGAGCATTACAGGGTCAGGGTAAAGGGGAGAAAATAGAAAGAATTTTAAGAAAGAAGAAAGATAGATATTAAACAAACAGTATTACGACAGAAGAAGTTGGATACAACGATAACATTTCCTAATGTTGCAGATGAAACACTCATATTTCGGTGGCAGGATGATTCTTACAGTCAGCTTTAAAAGGCCATACAGCGCACCAAACACCATATTTGGCACTGCTGTCACTGTGCAGCTCCACACATGGCCTGAGGGAGCTGCACGACCAGCTCACTGCCAAGATTCATTTCAGCACCACTGCTGTGAACAGCTCCACTGACACGCGAGCAGAGAGCACCACAACACATTCGAACAATCTCATTCTGATATAAAGCACGTGTAACTGGGTCTGTTTTGCGTAGATAGCACAATAAATAAGAAAGCAGAATTTAATTAAATGAATTTCACAATTTCAGATTATAGTTTAATCTTCAAATGTGTGACAGTCTCCTTTCCCCATTATCTGTCATACCCATGTGCTTTCCACAGTCACTCTGTGAATAAACCCACCTTCGCCATAAGAGAGTGCAAGCTCCTGACAATTAGTTGCATAAAAAGTTTTAAGAGAGGTGAAAGGCAATAGGGCAGCATTTACAAGATAAACAACAAAAAGAAAACATGGGGAGCGCTTAAGAGACCAACCAAGCTCTAATTAACAAGAGAAGGAATCCAAACACAGTGAGGGGTACAAAGACTGATCATCAGAACACGATGCACGTAGGTTTCTGGCATCAAATACTTTCCAAAGACACAACAACAGACAATTGGAGGTTTAATTGAAGAAGAAAAGAAAGTGCAGCCATGTGGGGTCAGAGCGTGCCGGTAGAACACATGCTCTCCTTTAAACCACATTTTTATCCGCTAATTGACATCCTTTTCATTTATATTCTGTTTTATCATTTAGCGGTTTATGTGCTGCCTGAGACAGCATCTCTAGGCAGCACCTGTCAAATAAATCACGACTTCTTTCCAAAGCCTTTAAACAAACACTTTGCACCAAGCAATGAATGTGAATGAATGCGGTGTTGTGATGTTGTTGAAGACCAAAAAAAACAACAACCCACGCCCCCCCAAAAAACAACAGTTATCTGTTTAACTGTCAATAAACAGTGTGAACATTTTCGACTGCATGCTAGCTCCCCCCAGTGATCACTTGTTGTCTGACAGCTTTATGTTATGCAAAAATAAATAAATATTCAGCACATTCTTCACAGGGAAACTCCTCTTTTAATTGTTTTTACTCCGAGACTGGTGTTCTTTGTATTAAGAACACAGGCACAATAACGGTTTATTATGAAGATGTTAACTTGTAGGTTGGTGGGGCCATTTGACTTGATTACAGGCAAGAAGCGTTTGCAGGAGACTGTGGATAGAGAATACAAAAGTGTGAATCTCTGACCAACTCAGTAGTGGCCATCAGGCTGTCAGTTAAGACTGAAGAGAGAGAGAGAGAGAGAGAAGGGGAGAGACAAGGACGGCTAACAAAGGCCGGGACAGTTGTGTTTGATAACCGATCATTATCAGCTGCGCTCTCTCCACAGACCAAAGAGCAGAGAAGAAAGCCTCACACAGCCACCGGCACTTTAAACCAACAATGCCAGGCAGCGCACCATTATCCACCATGTTTGTGTATAAATGCATCCCTGTGGGGGTTTTTCCAGCGTACAGACAGCACAATATCACTACAGTGAAAAACAACAAAGCACATAATATCACCAACACCTCTGCAATCTAATGCTAATCAATACAACAACGTTACAAAAAATCTGACTTTTGCAAAGCTTATAATTTTCAAGTGCTAAGTCAACCGTGTGGTAGTTTATGCGTTTGAAGTAGTTTTGTGAATGTTTCATACATTATTAGTTAGCAACCCCCATTTTTGGATTTGACTTGTAATGGTCAATATTGTGTACTGACGGTCAGCATGTTAATGTTTGACCTTTTCACACACAGAATTTGGTGTATTTTATACTTGGCAGCAAAGACCTCTCAGCAGAGCTTCAGCTGCCAGCGAGGACACTGAGGTCATTTCCTCAGTATTTTCTTCTGGGAATTTGTGGGGGTTAGCAGGCTGGAAAAATTACAAACAGTAAGAGAATATAATTAATCAGCAGAATCCTTAAGATTTTAATAAAACCCTGTTTGGGTTGACAAACATCCAATGTATTTGCAGTGGATGGCTATTGCAGGAAAATTGGATTGCACTGGATTACCATTACCTACCTAAACATGATGGATTAACAGGAAAACAACGCACGCATGTACTCAAGCATGATTTTATCTAATTGAAAACAGCCTCCCTGTTTACTGTTCATACTCCGCACATATCGCAGCTAGGCTTATACTGAATTACTGCTAATGCAAAGACTAAATGCAAACACCAGTTACGCCATTTGTTGTGTTTCTGACAAAGCAACTTCTCAATGAGTCTTACTGTCGCCTTAAACTGTACTTGCTGTTACCACGGTAACGATGGGTGTTGCCAAATCATCCATGACTGACAAATAAAAAGAATTAAAACATTGTAGAGACTTTATTTCTAGCGTATGGTCCGATGTTTTCTGAGGGGTGGGTATGGACAGTAGGTGGGTATGTGTTGGGGGGCACTTGGACATCAGCATTTCACATGTGTTGGCTACAGCCCAGGCTCTCAGACAGCGTTTGGACCACTGAAAGGATTTCAATGAAGCATGCAATAAAAATAAATACAAATAAAACAGCACGACTGTAAATGTTAATTGTTCTCATGCACAATGACAATTAAACCCCATCAATCAACGGTGGCTGCTGATTTAGAAACAAGCTGTTTCCATTCTGCCCGCTGTCAGCCCGGCCATCTCAGTCATCAGTCACGTCCGCTTCGCCCTCTGGCCTGCCGTGACTCCTTCAGCTGTCTGGCTGGCAGCACACCTGCCTCACCGAGTGTAAATATCGCTGTTTGCATTCCCACTCCCGCCTGCTGAGCTGCGGCTGTAAATCACAGGTGAAGGATAGATAGCGTGTGGGCAGCGCTTTATAGTTCATCACAGATCAGTACTGCACCTAAAGGTCATCAATTCGGGCCTGAGAAAAAACAGGCCTATGTATGTCACAGTGGTGAAAGGCAGAGAAGTTTTCAGACTGCGAGTAGAGGCAATTTTTTTACTATCTGGACATTACAGAGGGGTAATTAACAAGTCCACAAGTCTTTAATCAGAATCAATAGTGGTTTTACCAAGAGAGGACACACACACACACACACACACACGTTATAAAAAATTACATCCAGTTTGTATCATTCCATGGTCTCTGAACATAACTCCTTGACCCTCACCAACATATAACTTTCTTGAAGGCTGCTGGTCAACGTACTTGTTATAACAACAGAACCGGTTGTCTCCACATTACTCAATGACATTAAGCCTGTTTCATATTGTACATTCAAATGTTAAGTTCATAAGCATCAAAGCAATACTGTTTTATAGTTTAAAGTTAATGAGAAAATAAGGCCACAGAAGATGAAACTGGTTTATTTTATGCTTTTTTCCAGCTTCATTTGTTCAGTTTGCATTATGGCAGTTACACATCACCTCCTCTGACTGGCTCATGCTCCTGACTAGTTTTTTTTAATGCTCTACAGTCTCTGCCACATAAAAAATTATTTTGTAAGCGGTAACCCAAAATACTCGCTCCTCTTAACAACAACACCCGCTAGCTCTCCACTACTTGTACTCACAACTTTCAAGCCGAGACTCTCTCCTGAGGAACAAGATTATCTCCACTGCAGAACGTACCACAGAGCAGCGCAGAACAGGCTGCCCAGTGAATGCCTCCAAACTCAAAACAGAAATAAAAAAATCCATACAGATCATTGTCTGACAAAAACTACAGCCACAGGGACCAAAGTGGGAATCTTCAGGGGAAAACCGCACCTTCTGAGAAAATTGCTGTGACAGAAACCGTATTACTGTACTAAGGTTGCCAATGATGGAGGCTCACAGTGTGGCGACAGTTTGGAATCCACAGTAGATCTTAGTGGGAACGTCTGAAACCCTTCATTCATTGCTAGTGTCACATTGTTCTCATGAACATATAACCTCATCTCAAGGCTGCTGGGACGAAAATGTCCTTAAATTTAGGACTCTGTGGTCTGCAAACTACACACAAAAAAGCAGAAACTGCCACACTGCAGACTGCAATATTTTGAATGTTTGACTGTGTTTCCTTTGTTCAGGCTTCATGCAACGCTAGGAAATAGTTTTCACAACACGCAACACTCACGCCTCACCACTGGCCACTGATTTCACACAGTACAACTGCTGTACACAAGATGTCAGCTACTTCACGGAAAAGGACATTCTCACCGTCTGTGCACTGGAGGTTTCTTGTTTCCATATCGCACGCATGTAGGTTGCATATTGGACCACGATTGGCTACTAAACTAATCCTGCTCGTACGTACACGTTTTAAACCTTTTAACCTTAACATGAGCACACAGACGCTTTCCCTCCTCAGTAGAATGACGTGAAAACAGCTTTTGTACATACATCATTCTGCACAGTGAAGCTCAAACATCAATTAACAACATAAAATATTATTATAAGTGATTCTAGGATTATCAACGTTTTTGTCAGGTATCTGCAACGAATGCGGTGCCAACGGGAATAGTCAGCTGTGCACATCGTCCTAACGTAACGTGTGGAAAGTGTCTCTCGTGAGTTCCATCAGAGTGCCTTTTGAAGATTGCAGTAATTTACAAAAACACCCAAAGGCACCTTTGTGGTCAAAAAGAAATTAAGCAAGTTGAGTGCAGCTTTAATGAGTGAATATGACTGAGATAATAAAACACAACAGCGAGAAAATTATGTCAACAAGGAAACAGTAACGTTGCTCATTAACTATAGCACATGGGCAGCTGGCGTATATACAAAAAGAGATGAGCAGGGTGCATCGGCACGCATTTATAGAGCATTAACCCATCTGCTGATCTAGTTCTCGTAAAACAGACTTACGAGCCTCATGAACTTTATGTGTGCTCATCAATGGCTTACAAGAGGGTCATAAAATGAAAAGAAGAACAAAGTTTTAAAGTTAACACTGCATTTTGGCAAGTTGTTATGGAAATGTATTGAAGATTAAGTACAGCCACAAGAGCAATAAACAAGGAATTAGCAGCTACGTGTGCTGTATGTTCCGATAAGGGAGTTAGAAATCATCAACAAAAAAGCAAGTCACAGGTGTAAAAAATGTGATTCAGTGGGCCAAAAGGAAATGGTAATGAATCACATACAAGGATAGGGTAATTAATATATCAGTGCTGTTCTATTCTTCGTAAGAATGGAGTAGTAGAGATACCGAGGGGAGTGATTAAAAGCAAATTAGAAGCATCTGAATGAATAGTGCTTCATCGTTACCCATTCACTCCAGGTTTGAAAAGGTTTTCATCATCACGCTACTCCGCATCTCCAAGGACCCCCATCCACTAACCCAAAATTTCCAATCTAGTTTGTGTTTAATTATTCTCTCTCTCTCTCTTTTGTAGTACTTCAGATCCAAATGAGGTATTTTACACACACACACATACCTGTATCTCTCTCACTCACACACACACACACAGAGAAGATAAAGACTGAAATCCAAGAAGCTGCCCACCCAGAATAAGCACAATGCTATTCTAGTGTTTTTACCATTTTAAACCTTCATCAACTTAGCTTTAAGTGTCAAGCCACCCGTCCGATATTTCAATCTGGATTAAAGTGGCATCGCCATCCCTAGAGCAATGCCACCACTACACACATTTTATATTATTACTAGCAGTGATAGTGACAGTAGTATCCTTGAAACACAGAAAATCTGAAAATATTATGACAGCATGTCCACCGTCAGCTCTCTGCCAGAGCTCAACCTCTCAGGGGGGATTTGGATGCAGTTTTGAAAAACTCGTGTCAAACTCGTATCATGTCGAAACTAATGCATATTTCAGGCATCAAAGCGGCCACAAGGACAAAACCCCGGGATGCTCAGCTAGATCAGTATCAGTTGCTAATCTGTAGCCGGAGTCTATCAATGCCAGGCAGTGTCTCACTGTTGCCTCTCACTCCCCTGTATGACGCTAATAGCATCAAGAGAAACATCTTGCCCTGCTGAGCAGTAAAGTGTTTACCAACACCAAGATATTGCTAAATGATAGAAAAAAATCCTTTTTATCTGTTAAAAAGAAAGTCAGTGGACATTTGTTTTAAATTTTACTTTTTCCAGCTGAAATCCAAACATATACCTCCTACTCTGATGTTGCTATGCTTGCTACCCAGAGTAGCTGACAGTCAAGTGCGGTTTTATATGACAGGCGTGGTATACTAGACACCCCAAATCCCATTTGACTGGATGCACTTTTGTAACCGCCCCCGGACTTCAAGATGAGTCATCAAATGTATTTTGTACAGGAAGATAAAAGAGAGGGATTTTGATGTAAAAATACTCAAAATTGTCTTTTTTGAAACTGATGTTTTAAGATTTGACAAAATGAGTGAGCAAAGTTTATTGTAACTGGAAACACCAGTTACAAAGTCTAATAATTACCTCTTCCCATCAACAGCCGCTTCATACCAAATGGTTGTGCTGTTATGGTCCAAATGTGTCTAGTGGGGTGTATATTATATATGTGTCCTAGTAAAAATGCTGATCATGCACAATGTGACTGGAGAAGCACTCTGTGCATTACAATGCAGCCTTTGCTTAACCACAATGCACATAAGAAAAGTGCATTAAGGTATTTCTACGCTGGATCCTGTGTGTCTGGGTTTTAGTTTTTTTAGCACTGCAGCATTCAAGTGTATCACATTTTAAATTCCATTTATACACACAGAGATGCAGATACCAGTAAAAAAAGTGACAATGATTCTGAATCAACCAAAAATCTATTTCCCTCTATAATACTTTATTTAAACTGCAAGATAGCATAATTGAATATACGTTTATAACGCTGAGCTCCCCCTCAGCTACAGCCTGGTGTTCAAATTTACCAGCTGACAAGTTTTTAGATGTAATGATTATGATTTTGCAGCAAATTCTAACAACTTACAACATAGGCTGTCATCTGAAGTGCTCATTATATCATCAGACAGTTTGAAAGCAAAATAAATAAATAAACAGCGTTAAACTAACACAGAAACAGCTTGTGATTTTCTTTTTAAAATGTCCTTTAAGTGCTCAATAACAGATTGATTAGGAGCATAATTACAAAGAACTAAGCCGCTAAAATGCTTCACATGGCAAACGTTAAACAAACGCAAACAAACATGTGAAAAGATTGAACACACTCACCTTCCACAGTCTCTCCACCCGGGAAAACTTGCGCGTTTTCATTGCTACTTATGGAGTGTCAGCGTAGAAAAGGTTGAGCAAGGAGTGATGTAGATGCAGGGAGAGACAGTGAATAATGACCTGGTCATAAACGAGACACACCTCAGCTCTCAGAGAGAATAATTCCATAGTCAGCATCTCCACACATTAAGTTGAACTGAGTGCCCACGTGAGTGTGTGGTGAGTGTGTGTGTGTGTGTATGTGTGGCTGTGGATGTTGGCATGGACTTTTTTTCCAACTGAAGCACTGCCCTGCTTTCTCGAGTAAAGATCACATCATCGAGGAGACCCCAGAATCACAACGGCAACACAGGAGGAGGTCACTTCGGAGCCCTGAGGGAGAACAGGGGGTCCGACAGCCATTGACGGCCGCACCGATCTCTGAAACACTGCCCCAGAAAATAGTGAGGAAGGATGAAGCCGAAGCAGTCGGCCCCTTCACAACATTCAGCACTGAACCACTTACCTGGGCCATTAGCTGTATCTTTCCCTTCAGCACAAATCAGCATTACACACCACATGCAGAGCTTTGCCACTTTATGGTGCTTTTTACCCAGGGCTGTTTATCCCGTCTCACTTCTACTTTTCTCCCAGGAGCAATTTACCCACAATGCCACCTATCTGGATTGATAAAAGTGCTGCTCATACAGATACAGGCTGACGCAGGCTAGAATTTGAGAGGTCAAAGGGACGAAGTGAGGTATCAGAGTGCGCAATACTATCTGTGCCCTCAAGGCTTTGCAGGAATGCTAATTGAAGTGTTAAATGTGACTCCCTGTTGAGCTTGTTTTGCTCGTGAATGATTAAAAAACAATGCAGGTAGAAAATGCTCTGGAACCATAACTGTTTCTAAATGATATTACACTTAAACCACCACTAAATAATGAAAAAGAAAAAAAGACTACATGTAACGTGAAAGATGTCGCTGGTAGAGACAAACCCACAGATAAATTGTCACCCAACTCCACAGTTCCCCTCGTTTCAGCATGTTTCAGCTCATTGTTGTGGTTTTACCGCCCCAATTGTACTGATTTGGTAAAGTTTCACCAATCACCAAGCTCTAAAACCCACTGCCTGCCCAGCACCAAGTGACAGACAAACAAAGTTAAAGTTTAAGAAAGAACAAGATGTTTCCCTCAGGAGTTGGTAGAGACCAAAAACAGAGTTAAAAGAGGTTGGAGATTGAACTTTCATTCATCAGGTGGCCAATAACACAACTCCGAGTGAATGCTAATGTTGTTCTGCGTCTGCTTGATGATCAAATAGGTGACTGTTTGCTAACACGTTCACCATAAGAGGTCAACGCTATGTTAGTGTTGTGTTTAAAGCTTATTGTGTTGCCCCCAAATTACTAAAAATCTATTAAATATACAAATATACTATATACATGTAGACGCTGGAAATAAATTACTAAATCTACACTATAATTTCTCATAAATTATAAGATTATGCCAAAAAACTGGTCGAGGTCGAGGTTTACCCAACAATAAAACATCATGGGTATCACGTTATAAGATATCCAGCTCACAGAAGTCAGACAGACTGACGAAAAGACAGACACAGCTTTCTCTGTGAAGCTGATAAGGTGTGTGTGTGTATATGTCTGTCTGAACACATAAGCCATAATGTCAGCACAGCAAGATGTCTTCCTAAACACATTCAGCAATAAAAGTCTCTTTATTCCCATGATGCAACAGCCAATCCGGTGAGGGGAGGAACATCAATCATTGCAGTTCGGCTTTCCTGTCTTTTGGTGGGGTACGATTTGACAGGCTGCCAGCTCCAGAATAGTGAATCACTCAGCAGCGCTCCCCGTTCTCTCGCCACCTCCGCTACACCAAACAATCATTATCTCCCGCATGTCTGTTCTGCTCCATGTGAGCTCCACAGTGAACATCATCACAGAAGTCCGCGCTCGACTCCCAGCTCAGGGAAAAGCAATCTTTTCCCCTTGTCCCCAGAGCTCGGGTTCTCATTCAGACTCCTGGCTTAGAGGAAGAGGAGAGAAATATTGACTGGAGATGATGATGTACATGCAAGGGAAGCTCCACAATACAGAATGTCCCTGACAGAAAAAAAAGCTCTCACAAATGACAATAACCTGCATGTGCACAAGAAGAAAGTTAGCAAATACACACACTCACTCACACACACTACCAATTCAGAGCCAAGACGCAGCAAACAACTTGTTACTCCGTGCTGAGTCTGACCGGCCACCGTCATGCTGAGCTTTCTAACACAAGTAACAAGCTACAAACCCACCCCCATGGCTGGAGGGACTCAACTTTTCTCTCCCGTTGCTCCTCGCAAGACTAGAATGCACCGGAAGGTCTGGCGAGGATGCAACATGAAAACCTATCTCATGTGTTATTCATCAGAAAACTAAACCAGAGCCTGGAGGCAGGAGAGGCCCTGCTTAGTCGTTGTGGCATCATTCTGTGAGTGAACCAACACCAACAGACTTCTGACACAGCGGACATTTTGACTTGTCAAACACCTGTGGAACTAAGTACATTCAAAATGGCTGTTTTTCATTTCCGCGTTCTGGTTGCAGGGCCCTGCAACGCATGTGGATTTAATGACGTGGATTCCTGACACACCTAAATGGAACACAGCCATCGTTAATGTTATTAGTTACGCCTGTGCTTTTCCTGCAGTGACAAGTCTACTACAGCTAAGACATCAGTAGCTACTAGAGTTGCACCACAAGTGGACAGCGTTTGATCAGGCGCGATAATTAAATATATTTAGAGGTTAGTTTTGTTTCGCTTTCTAGTTAAAGATCAAAATGTCTTATTTCTCGTGTTTTTGTTCTGTGATTGATGCAACTTGGCTGCTGTAATATGAACATTTAAATCATTCAGAGAGCTGTGCTTAAAGGAGTACTTTGACATCTTGGGAAATGCGCATATTCTCTTTCTTGCCAACAGTTAGACCAGAAGATCAATACCACTCTCAAACATGAGTGGTATCAATCTTCTCCTCTAAATATAAAATAGTTCTGTGCATGTCATCTTAGTTTTGTAAGGTGATTTTTTGCAGCATCACTATCTCTCTATCAGAGCCGATGGGGACGATGGTGCTGCTGCAAAGACAAAAAAATGATGGAGCTAACCAGCTCATCCTCAGCCTCAAGGACAGAGATCAAAACACTAACACAAGCTATGTGAGTGTCTTTTAGCTCTGCAGTGACACTGCTGCTACAAAATATACAAAAGCTACAGTTACGTGTTGCTTTTGTTTCATTCCAAGACTTATTACTCTGTAATATGACCCTGTTGACTTTGCAGCGCCGCCTTTCTTTTGCCTTTCTGTATGTTTGTTTGTGTTTATGTTCCAGTTAAATGATGTGTGTGTGTGTGTGTGTGTCTCCCAGGGGTGTGTCGCTGCTGTATCATGGCGTGGTCGATAAGAGAATCTGCCCGTGTGCCACAGTGGATTACTGCTGTCTGGTCTCAGCCCGGAAAACGCCTGTAAGAGGACTGGGAGAAATGGCAGCTCCGCTCCGCTGCTCTAATTCTAGCTGACAGAAACGTTATAGCAGAAATTTCCTTCACTTGCTTCTTAGTTCCGTCTTCATTATTAATGATCTGCTAAAAGAAGAAAAAAAAACATTTGTAAACATAAGGTGTTGCTGCACAGCAACAGAATATAAGTTAAGAAGTCTCAGCAGTGAGAAGAGTGAAGGGGAGGGTCCAGTGCCTTGCTCAAAGACACTTCTGTGGGATAAATTGGCTGCTGGTAGCTGAATGCACCCTCTGTTTTCACTACACAGCCTCTGCAACCAATATGATAATGTGATCTTTTCCACATCTTGAATTAAAATGTTCCAATTAAGCGATGCCACTAATGACGTCCGTGTCTACAGGTCAGACTTCGCTCAATGTGGCTGATTTTGCGAGGTGACCGTGTAACCTTTCCGATTCTGATGGGAGGTGACATTATGTGTCACTTCTTGGATCTGGGTGAGCCACTTTGGGCTGTGGCAGCTGTCTGGCTTCAGTTCCAGAAGCTGTGCAGGAAACCATAGCAACTTGGGTTTTTGTTTGTTTGTTTTTTGCTATGAGTAGGATTTTCTGCTTTGTTTTTTGTTTTTTTGTTTTTTTACAAGAACAGAAAGACAGAGACAAATACCCAAGACAGTGAATTAAAATAAATAAATAAAAAACAGGACATAGATATTAAAAACATCGTCATAATATCAGTAGTCATTCAAAATCACTATTTTAACTAATATAGGAACTAATATACACAAATGGAATGCAACAAATGACTGTTAGTGGGGGTTCGTGTGAGTAAACTGCAGGCTTGCTGGTGGTAAGGGGGTAGCCTTTCATTATCATAGCACGAGGCATGTGAGGACCCGGTCTGCCTGAGGCACAGGGACGGCTTCCAGTGGCGAAGAATCACCCAATAAGAACAAACTTGGGAGAGAATGGGATATCTGCTTTAAGGATTAGCCAGAGTGTTTGCACAAAAGATGTTCAGCTTTATTGCCACTGACGGTGCAGCAGTGGCAAATACCCTGTCAGAGTCCGTGTTCTCACCTGAGCCTGAGCTGACCGTACATTGTGTCAATGTGTACACACTACAGTGTGGAGTTGGTGCATTGATTGGATCACAACAGTCTCTAGTGGCAAAACAGACACAGTGCACAGAAAAGCTATAAGCAGTGGCTTCCTGCCTGTGCTTGGCATTTTAAACATCAATGAAGTGACACAGTCCACTGGGTAAAAACTCTGTTATTTTAACAAATGGAAGAAAAAGGGCCAAACTAACACTTGATCTGCAATACTTGCTCTTTCCTCTCTCCACTGATTATGAACCAAGCAACTAATAAAGCTAATCCTCAAAAGACAAACACTGAAAAGATTGTCTGAAGTTATAAATTTAAAAAAACAGAGACATAAACACAGGGAGAAAAGGAAATGGGAACAAGCTGGCATAAAAGACAGTTATATTAAGCAACACAGTCACATAAAGTAGAAAAAAAGCTGCAGAAATCTGTAAGATCCACAGCGAAGTTACATCTGTGGAGTGAGCTAATCTCCTGTGAAAAGCAGGGAGGGGATGTGACTGCAAGAAGCAGAAGATCAAAAAAAAAAGATGGCTCACAAAAAGAGCAAATTTTTTGCTGCATGAATATTTAAATCGGCTAAATTTCGACCAAACAGAATACAGCTACTGTTAAAATGAAAACATCTGTGAGAAGTGAAGGGGACTCAATGTGTGATAGGAATAAAACTCAAGTAAAAATGTCTGCATGGTTGCTTAATGACAGCCGATGATGTGTTTGTTACTTCACATCATCTTTAGAGCAGAAAATCTACCACAAAAGACTGAAGCTCAGCTTTCATCCTCATCTCATCGGGGAGTAATAAGGCCCCTTTGTATTCAAACACTAATACCCACTGTCAGCTTGTGTAATAATACAGTAAATCGTCAAGAGGAAGAGGGACAGTCTCCCAGCGACGCAGCGGCCTGCTGACGCGCTGTTGACAGGTCAGTGGAGGTGGTGGTGGTGGTGGTGGTGGTGGGGAGGTGGGGCAGTGTGGCTAGGGATGATCGATGGCACGTCAACAGAGCGTTGAGGTGCTGGGTGGGGGATGGATGACCTGTTGAGAGGCCCTCTGGGAACAGATGAGCAATAAGCTAAAACAAACACACACACACAAAAAAACTGGTCGATAGTGAATAAGTCTCAGCAGCAACCGAGCCACTGAAACAGGAGCAGAGGCTGATATTCATTCGGAGCCGGAGGCGAATGGAGAGTGATTAAAAAAACACGCCACGCTCGATACGCTGGACGTAGCATGTTGCATGACACCGACACAGGACACTCAGTGTGCAATGTGTGAGCTGCGTCATCTCCAGATGGCAGTCAGAGCCAACAGCAAGCAGCAGCAGCAGCAGCGTGTGTGTGTGTTCCCAGAGCTTACAGCCTCACCCTCTCCACCTTTGCAACCATGGCAACGCTGAGCAAGAGGTCCTGCTGAGGATTCTGCTGTCCTGAGGGGTGGAGCTGCTCTGGGTGACAGCACGTTTGCCTTGTGGGCCCTTTCCCAGAGGTCTTTTCTTTCATTTTCTTTCATTTGATTTTGCTTTACCTTATTTTATAATTAATCTCATTTGTCTTTTTGTTTACCTGTAAGTCTCTTTTAATTGTAGGATTTTGATATGTTGCCTTGCACTTAGCTCAAATATGTTATTACGTTTTGAGATTAGCTTTATGATCCAGCAAAGGAATTAAAGCTGCTATGATATTTTGGATCAAATGACCACATGTTTTGTGAAAAGCTCTAAAAACCCACTGCATACATTACCTGCTTCAACAGCAGACAGACAATGAGGGGGGTGGGGGTGGGTGGGTGGGGGGGGGTCATCTCCGGGCACATCATCATTTGCATGAGTATGGCAGGTAACAAAGCCAGTAGCAGCATTCAGTAAGAAATAATCACCTAAAGGATACAGTTAGCCCGGCCGCAGAGATAATGACAATCTTGCCACTCTCTTCTTTTTTTTTTTTTTATCTGGCTGCTCATGTTGAGCTCCGTCTGGCAGCTTTATCTCAGCGCAGGACCTCAAAGGAAGCACAGAGCTAAACTAAGACTTGGGAACCAGGCAAAACTGTCTTACTCAGAATTGGAGTATTTCTAAGTAGAAGGCACAGTTAAGTACATATGAGGACAGGAAAGGTGTGTGTGTGTGTGTGTGTGTGTGTGTGTGTGTGTGTGTGTGTGTGTGTGTGTGTCAGCACTGAGTAGTAACATCTAATGTGAATTACATTTTACACTTAAGTCACACAGTCAGCGTGATTTATGTTTCACTCCTTTTGAACTCACTCACTTTGAATTCAAAACAGGCTAACACAATTATGCTGACAGGAAATTTACATTTGATAAAGTGCCATTTTGCCATTGTGAAACTTAAGCAAATGAATTTAAATATGACAGCCACGCAGGTAAAACGCTTTGCAGGATGAAGGCCCGCAATATCCAGTTACAAATACACCCTGAAATACAATGGTTACACTATAAAAACCCTCCAGTAATCTCTACAGAGACATCAGAGCTCTTTGTGTTCCTCCCCAGAGATGTAGCCTCCGCCGGGAGAAGATCTGAGGAGGTTGCTAGGAGGAGTATCTTTCTCTCCGTCATGAGGGCACTGTTGTAAGTAAATTTCATGCAGGAGCTTCCCATTAGAAGCAATATTAAAACACATTTCCAGTGTGCTTTTTATCAAAAATCTGTAGCCTAGGAGGAGAAAAGGTGACTAATGCATTATAGAGCAGCCTGCCAGGCTCAGATTAAGGTAGCCCTGTGGGAAATGAGCTTTTCAGTAATGACTAGTGCTTACAGTTAGCTTATAGAGCTATAGTCATACATTCACAATAAGCAAGCTGCAAAGTTTGGGTATATTGAGTAAAGATGTTATGTTTACTTAAAAATATATATTTCTGTAGTGATTATAAAGTATAAAAATCTATATAATACAATTAGGTAAAAACTCATTAAGGTCATCATGATTCAAACCAGGAGCTGTACAGGAGGTGTTAAACGCTCTGGGATCTAGCTTAAGGCAGAAACCTGTGATGTGCCTTAAGGTACAGTAATATTCTCAAAAACAAGACTACAACCACATAGTCTTGTTTAGCAGACACTATTTAGATCACCAAATCCCCCCAAAAATAGGACTCAACAAAAAGATGAGGAAGAGCTTCACTTTGAGATGAAGGACGTTTGACTGAAAAAGAAGGAGTCAAATTATTTTTAGGGACACTTTAAGGATTGTCAGATGGACATTGATTCCTTGAATTACATCTTTTGGAATCATTTTCAAGGGAATTTTGGTCTTATATTTTAATTCAAATATAACATGAAACAAAATAGAAAGTACACATTCCCACTAGTTGTACTGTGAAAATGTGCTGCCCCATTTTTATTGTACTATTGTTTGTATTTTTTTATGTTTATTGTGGCAAATCTGGTGTGAGCCTTCACGTCCTCGTTATATATTTGTAGACCGTCGACTCAAGTCTCGTGTTCGTGATAGAGAGAAATGTTTGCATCTCTCTGTTGGTGTCTGCACATAAAGGAAAAGTCAATAAAGGCCTTGAAATTGTCCCTGTGCTCCAGTCTGAAGGTGAAACGTCAGCATATTTCACCTTTACATACAACAACAATCAATTAAGGACACTCTTGGGTTTCTATTTGCAGTAAAGGGTAGTGAGGAGGAGAAAGAACCGCTGCTGACGTCTCCCTCTGTGACTCAAACTCTATCACAAAATACTGATGCTTACACTCAGAGCACATCAACAATGAATCAATCCAAACACACACAAACACACCTCTCCTGCAAACAAAGATGCAGTGCCTGCATTTTGTGAGCTCAGAAGAATGCTGCGGTAAACAAATTAAACAGTTTACAAAAAAATCTAATTATTTCCATTTCTTTGGTTTAAATAAAAGCACCTCCGCCTGCAGCTGGAAGCGAGGGATTGTTAGAAACAGGCTGAGCAACCATTTAGGTAAACATCTGGATAAATTAAGTGAAATTCAGGACATTTCCAAATCAGTTTTTTACCTTCCCCTCCGCAAAATAAATAAAACAACAATAGCGCATTCAAACTTTTACTGAGGGGTAAGGGGTAAGAAACAGCCCTCTTCGAAACGGTCCGGCCATCTCCTGAGGCTAAAGGCAATTTCAGGGTCCAGCACGACTCAGGGGGACATCAGGACTAAAGGTGACTTCAAGGTTAACAGTGCACACCTAATAAATATGTTGAAAATCCAGCAGTACAATAACAGCTCCTGGTCACGCTCCTAAAATGCAATCCCAAGGTTTAATTTCTAGAGAGAATCGGGATTTAGACTTTTCCTGCAATGAAGTACCTCATAAACTGAACACAGTTCCCATAAGGGGAAAATATGGCGAGCACTGAGAAATTGCCTTTTCCCTGTGTCCAGCCGAGGTGATGGTGTTGACAGCCCAACAGTGCAGCGTTCAGCCTGTTGCCAACCTTATCGCTTGATTCTTTATGTGACAGACATCAATAATTCAGAGGAACGTCACAGCGTTGGCAGCTATTTAAAGATAAAAAGCCAGTCAAGTATATTTGTGTTTGTTGTAGGTGGGCACTAGTGGCATCTGCACACGAGAAACACCCGTGTGAACGAGTCACTTCATCGAGTCTTCATGGAGGCCGGAAGAATACACGATTTCAGGGAAACCAAAGACTAAAGCAGCTGTGTTTACTCCTCTTCAGTTCTAGGAGGGCTAATCAGTGAATATCTGCTGTCTTCTGAGGCCTTTGTTTGGAAAAAAAAGGGACTAGAAACCAACCTCAGATACAACCATGACAAAGGCAAGAAAGCCAAAAACCTTTGGAGAATAAAACATCGTGCATGTGTTGGAGAAGAGTGTGTTTAGTTTTGATGAACCTTTAACTATTTAGCTTATATTTGCTCTGTGAGTGACTTTTTTAAAGAAAAAGAAACAGTTGGAAAGACAACCTGGACATTATCCGCTCAAAGTGGTCGGTCACAGCATGTCAATCCAGTGGACTCAAGCAAAGCTGCACAGTCATTATGAACATGTAACAGTTATGAGTCTACATTTGTTCTTAATTCATTGAAGACAATTATCATGTCAATGATGCACCTACAACAACATGACAAAACACCATGGACCAAACCAAGCAAAGGCCGCCAACGGCTGAGAAGCAAAGCCAAAGCATGAGTTTGTTAAGATACAGATGTTCTCCTTGTTGCTTGATAGAAGCTACAACATCATTTAATAGAAAACTGGATAGAAATTTCTATCCAAAAAGTGCTGCCTGTCTCTCCAAGTACAAACGGAATAACTCGCATTAGTAGGTCAAAGGCTACTTGAGTTGGTGTTTTGGTCTTGTAGACAAATTCACAAATTCTCACCCAAGAAACCAAACTGCCTCCCTGCAGACGTCTTCCCCTTAGACTAAATGTAGATTTTCTGGCTCCAGCACAGTAACTCCCAAGATGGTGGCAGAAAGCGTAACAATTATCACTCAACGACTGTGGGTGACACCGCGGACCACATCCATATTTTACAGTTTTTTTACCAAAAACCCCCTTCCGATGTTCTTTGCCATTTCAGCACCACGGACAGCGCCAGAGAGCGCAGCCTCTTTCTACAGACAGACAGATGATTTTCACATCATCATCATCATCATCACCACCTGTCAGACACCTGTCGATGGTGTGGATGCTGTAAAAAAAAAAAAAAAAACATCAGATGGCATTCATCACGTTGACAAAAAGGCACAGGCAGCGACCATCACGCCAGCTTTCCCAGGCCCTCTTGGGTGTTGATCCAACAGAAACTGAAGGCAGCCCAACATGAAACATCACAATGCAGCCAAACGCAACACAACTCAAATTCATGCAAGTGTGCAGTTGCCATTTAAAACTTTCTTGACCACCCTGCCAAAGTGAAACCGATCAGAGAGCTTCAGTCTCTCCGGGGAGGAACTCTATAAGCCTGACTGTGTCTCTGTGTGTGTGTGTGTGTGTGTCTTTGACTGGGAACCATTTAAACTAATACATCTGGATCCTTTTCACAATGGGGGGGGGGGATTATGCTGGCAAATAAAGTATTAGCGTCTTACATCCTCGTCCTCCTTCTGGCATTTCTTGCGGTACTGGACGTGAGGTCTGCCATCGATGAGTTGCTGAGGGGTCTTCGCTGCGTTCTCCTCGTCGGCAACCTGTCCGCCGAGAAGGTGGCTGGCCTCAGGTGGGTGCGGGAAGGAATTGGTCGTATTGATCTTCCCGGTGAATCTCTGATACAGGGAAGCCATAATATAGGTCCAGTCCAGATGAAACAACTTACAGCATGTCAGAGCCACAGGCGGATGTTTTTTTGTTGGGGTTGGGGGGGATCTATTGGTTTTCTGTGCGTTTCGAGGAGAACCGATGGCAGGCAGCCAGTTTTCACATCCGGGATGGAGCAAAAACGATAAGGTGAAGATTTTGAGCTAGTAAATAAGCATCTATAAGACGGCGAACGACTCACAGCCTGAATTGACAGACCGATATAAAGCAGGATCCTTCGCGGCGATGTCCTTTTTTTTTTTTTTTTTTAGCTTCGTCCTGGTGGGCTGAAGGTGTCAATAGTTGCGCTCATCTGTATTCACAACACGTTGTCCTCTCCCCTCTTCAGTTTCCCCGATGCCTCCTCACAGCGAGATAGCGGGCGGACGCGCCGAGTTTGCGCTCGGATAGTCGATCCGCACCGGACTCCGGGTGATCGTCCACAAAATAAAAAAATAAAAAAGAGCAAAAGACAATGTTTCGGCACTTTCGGCTCTGTTTGTAGCGGAGCCCGTCCCTCGCGCGTGGAGAGTGAAGGACGCGGAGATGCCCCCGGCGGTGGCTTGCACTCTCCGCAGACGCGCTGTGCATGAGAAGTGACCGGGCAGCTGAGAGAGAGACAACGGCTTCACCGCGCAGCGCCGACTGTCGCCGCGCTTCTCCGGCCACCGTTTGACGTGCACACAAACCACGCGCCAGCGCCGCACACGTCTCGCTCGAAACGCGCCTTCACGCAAAAACAACCTCCGCTTAACAAGTCGCGCTCATTTAGGATGTCGCGAAACGGCGGGTCGTGAAATGTTCTCTCCCCGATGACTGCGGGTCCCAGGACAGAGCTCGAGTGCCTCTCCGTGGCGCACGGGATTAGAGCAGGGCGACCACGCGCCAGCGAAGAGCTCTTCTCCAACGACAAATGGACTATTCTTGTTTTCGCTCGTGTTTCCTGAGAGAATTTAACTCTTACAAGATGAGTGAGCCGAGACCAATAAACCTATAGGCCTACTTTCTTTCCATTTCCCTATATATGCTAATCAGAAAATACACTGCAGCAGATGTTTTAGTCCCGCAGCTGAATAAAATGCAAGTCATTTATTTTGGGTGTTTAGATTAACTAACATAAACCTCTTTCCTGCTGCATCTTCAAGTAAAGTCAATTCTTCCCTTAATATCCTATCCTGCAGTAATAATTCAAACCATGAAAGTGTCTCTTCCTGCCCCTAATTTATGCAGTTTCTCTCCTTCTATCATCCATTTTCCGTCAGTCCACACCCACAAGTTTTATTCAGCTCATACACCACATTGCAAGTGATTTCATGCTCGAAATGCTCGCAGAGGCCAAAGCTCTCTGGTAAATGCAGAATATTGGCTTATATTTGGTAGAGGGTGAGGGGGGGCTCTTGAGTCAAAGTGTTCAAATCTCTGCCACCCCTGCCATGAATGCCACAGGCGGACACCCCTCGGCCTCTCACTGTGACAGCTCAAACTATCCCGAGCTGTATTTCTGGGAAATAGGTCATCTTCACAGGGGTACAACTTCAAAGCGGTACTGAAGCACAGCTCAAAACAGCCCCACTCTGTTTAATACCACTACTCCGCATCTCCCATTAAGTCAAATCAAGTTCATTTTGCAAATCGTTTTGCAAAGAGGACTGAAGGCTGACTGACTACAGGAGCCGAAAGGAAAATATTCTGGATCCGACTGTGAACAACGAACAAGTTTTAATTTATTTTCCTTATACAAACGGTGAGTCATCTATAGAGCTCTGAAAGAACTGCAGAAAGCGCATCAAATCACGGCTTGAATTATGAATGGAGCCTCTATAATGGGATTTGTATCTGGAATACAGAATATTGATTTCAAAGGTTTGGACATTCATTCCAAAACAAGGGCACAGGGCATTGCTGCCAAATTAAAGCTAGTCCCCTTTTTACTCCCTTTCCCTTCAGTTTGAATCGATTTCCCTTTGACTTTGAGTATGATTCAGAAATGAATTGAATTACAACTTTGCTCTGTGCTTTTTAATTGCTGCAGAGCTTTCTGGATCTCATCCACTCCTTACACAGTGGCTCGCCTTGGTCTCTGTCATCATTTGTTTCTCTACTTCATAAAGGCCTTTGCTTCCCCCCAGGGGAAATAGGTCCGAGTGACCTGACATCCATCCTAGCCTCTCTGATGGATGTCTTCCAATCTCCCTCACCTTGTTGGGGAGCTATTGTGAAGCTATTGCCTTAACGCTCCCCCCAGGAGCGTGCTGGGGAGCCTGGGCTCAGCTCGACTCCCGTATCGCCTCCTCGCAGATACGGCAGCTGACTGGAGCTGTGCCTTCCTCCCGCTCTTTCAAACGTCACTGTAGTCAAGCTCGGCTTTATAAGAGGCAGACATTTGGAAAGGCGTGTACCGGCTATAATGGCGATGATAGCTGCAGCACCTAATAACTCTGCAGGTGGCTAATGGTGCCAGTTGGAGCCATATATGTTTTCTTATTATATAAAAGGTCAGAAGGAAGTCTTTGCTTTCCTGTTTCAGCTTTAAAAGTTGCTAACACATCTTAAGAAAATTGCATGAAGCATGTTTAAGCCCATTTACAGAATTTTCTCTTATTCAAAGTAGGCCTATATATAAAACAGAGGTACGTGGAGTGAATAGCTGTAAGCTCAGCTCAGTGTCACAATACAACCACACGTGTACATGATTCATAATATCATATATAATGCAATGATCTTGAATGTGTTGTGCAATAACCGAAATGCCACAACAGGCCAACTTGTTTCCGTCTGCATGCTACACATGCAACAAAACGACACACAAATTAATTGGGTGGAAGAGCAAGCAGATCAATCAATCAGTGTCTGGAGGGAGTGCAATAATATCTCATTTCCTGTGAACATCACTCAGCTGCGTAAGGAAATGACTGCGCCTCTCTCTCCATGCATGCAACAGAAAGGATTTGGTGACAGCCCGCCATAATCACATCATTTTCCATCATTTTCCATGTGGTATTTGCTGGACGCTAATGATTTCCCCTGATGCTGAGCTGAGTCGACCATGGCAACAGTTTATGCGTGTCGGATTACATGCCCCTGCTTTGCTGTGGACTGGACATATATTTGATCTTAAAGCTGTCCACAAGATAGTCCATTACTAGGCCATAAATAGTTCTGTACTCTCACATCGATTCAAAATAATCATCAATCCACTTAAACTGAGTTGTATAGGCCCACATCAAATGTGTCCAATTAGCAGAAGCAGACTTAACGAAGGAAACACACGCTATGAATCATAAACCCTCTAGACCTGAGGTTTTCAAACTGTAAAGCGGGAGGGAATAGATGTGAGGCAAAGACACTGCGTGAGGTGAAAGTAAAACAACCGGAAGTTAGTTCGTGTAATGTAACTTAGCAACACGGTCAACAGCAGTAGCAGTAGTTTACGGCCCCTAGCGACCGATTGCCGCACTTAGCGTCAAACATCTTACTCTTGGAGTAGCTTAATAACTCAGTCACATCTAAACACACAAACACGACACACATCGTTTTAGATTCAGTGTGACTTACGCTTTACGAGGATGTTTTTATCTCCGATATCCATCGCGAATAAATGTCTATAAACCCGCTTAGATATCATAGAAAAAGACGCTGCTTATTAATCCAGAACTTCCCTGAGAATCACAACGTTTTTAAGTTTTCTTCAGTATCAAAGTAACATAATGATAGTCGTCTGTACAATTATGGATACATTGCAAACAGAAACTTCTAGATCAATAGCTAATTCGGCATTCTTTTAATGGTGCCAATTTGCCCACATTTAAACAAATACAGGCTAAGAACCGGGGTTCAAGTTGTAGCCCACAGCTAGCTTTATTATACTTCCTGTTTCGATCTCCAGAGATCCCAAATTATGGGAACTGTAGTTCCAAAACTTAGAGCATCATTATTTCCTAAATATTAGCAAGACTAAGGGATAATAAAAAAAAAAACGATACTAATAATAATCATAGTGAGTAATAAGAGTGATTTTATTCTTTATTTTTACATCAACGAGGGCACTGAAAACTGAACAGAACTAAAGTTAAGATGAAATGGCGTGTGTGTGTCACATGATGCCTTTCCCATCAGGATGTTATATTGTCTGAATATTCCTTATCACTGAATTACACCCTAACTGTACACTTGGCTCATTTTGTACTATATTGCCATGACTGGGGAATCCAGTTGGTGTGCTACAAGTCATGGCAGTTTATTACAATCATGGTGCGCTGCACAAAAGCTGAAAGCCTCCACAGATCACTAAATTTAGTTCAGATCAAATTTACCTGATAATATGTTAATGCGACCAGCATAAACACATACTGAGCCTCATGTAGATTTTACACAGTTCATGCATAATTTTTTATGATAATCCCTCTATACATTCACATTATGGTAAATATTTTAGTAAGTGCTCACTCCTAACTTGCTCTAAACCCATTTTTCCCTGAGCCGTGTGTAAAATTCTACTTTGTCAACTGCTTTCCAGGAGTGAAACCAGCTGAGCATGTTGCCCGTTGGAACGGGCACGTTATCATCCTCTACAGAGAATAAGTGCTGAACCTTCCAGTAGGCTACATTACAGATGAAGGAAAGCTATGTACTGAGCCCAAATTGAAATTGTAGCAGATAAGTCGCTGAGGAAATGGACTTTAATGCTGGCTGATGTGGTAGAATAGACTGTGGCTACAGGGGAGCAGCAGACTACAGTTGAGGATTGCGACAGCAGATGATGAGGAGGAAAAAGAAGGAAGGAAGGAAGCGGGAGATACAGGGAGCGGAGAAACCGAACAAGAGAGCGTGTCACTAACAATTTATGGTCACATGTGTGTTTGTGTGTGGACAGATAGATAGTGTGCATAGCAAAACAAGGGCTGAAAAGGGGTTGAATGAAATGAAGGAGCCTATCACATGAGAGATCATCGAATGCCCCCTGCTCCTCTCATTCTTTTTTCATTCAGTCAGTGGTTGCATGATTTTTCGGGTGCTAAAATATACCACAAAACACCCCTTTGGAAATATAATATTCCATGTGACCCTACAAATATACACACACACACACACACACACACACACACACACACACACACATACATGTTCTTAGACTATCTCAACCACTGAGAAATGTAGTATTTGTGTTTAGAGTGATACCTCTACAACCTTCAGATTGTCCCTGTTCTTACATCCCTTTAATTGCTTGAGAACAACAAAAGTTCTCCTAAACTTCTACTCTTCGCCAGCCTCCCTTGTTGCCCATTTGCATGCAAGTACGAGAGCAGCATAAAGTCAGCATTAAATCAAAGTTGAGCAATTAGCTGACCTCAAAGCCATCTGAATGATTTCCACATAAAGGGCTAAACATGCCGACAAGGAATGCAAACTATCTCCCAGAACAATACATACGTACTTCCATCCAACTTTTCCCCACGATGGCCGGCTCCCGCTGAAGTCATTAGATGGCAACACAACAATGAGACACTAAGCATTCTCCACAGCATATGCATCCATTCATTAGACGTCAGCACTTGAAAGCAAATTAAAACGGGAAGCGTTTGTCCATCAAGATCTTCGGGAGGGACATCGGGACCTGCTGCCCCCCCCCCGTCCAGTTGCTGTCGAAAACAGCCAGCAGCCTTTTCTGTCAGGAGCAGGAGACTCACCCGTAAACACAGACATCCCCCCACAGCGTGCCATGCATGCTAAAAGGGCCCCTTACCCTTCTGCAAGGAGCGCTGGTGTCTATCTTCAGCTGGGTGGCTATGAAGACAGACATGGTGAAAAGTGCCACTTGCCTTCCACCCTCGCTGTGCTCAGCACCTTTGTGCTGTGAAGTTGGGGCTGCCGGAGGTGTC
>JAVQJL010044908.1:0-10049 GCA_036024295.1 Nannoperca obscura | reverse complement strand
ACCCTACTAGAGCACTGCGCTCTCAGAATGCAGGGTTCCTTGTGGTTCCTAGAGTCTCTAAAAGTAGAATGGGAGCTAGAGCTTTCAGCTATCAAGCTCCTCTTATGTGGAACCAGCTTTCAGTTTGTTTACGGGAGGCAGACACCCTCCTCACATTCAAGAGTAGGCTTAAGACTTTCCTCTTTGATAAAGCTTATAGTAGGGCTGACTCAGGTGGCCCCTGAGACCCCCTTAGTTATGCTGCTATAGGCCTAGACTGCCGGGAGACTTCCCATGATGCACTGAGCTCCTCTCTCTCCTCTCCATCTGTACTTCCCCTAGCTGTGTACTTTCTCTCTGCTCTCTGCAGGTATTTCTGCCTCCAGCGCTGTAGTGTCTGGATCCCCCCCACTTTTCAACCCAACCGGTCGAGGCAGATGAGCGCCCACCTAGATCCTGGTTCTGGTTCTGGTTCTCTCTCTTCGAGGTTTCGTTAAAAGGGAGTTTTTTCTTGTCACTGTCTCCTGGTGCTGCTCATGGTGGGACTGTTGGGTCCCTGTAAATATAAGAGCTGGTATCAACCTGCTCTATATGAAAAAGTGCCCTGTGATAACTTTGTTATGATATGGGGCTACATAAATAAAATTGAATTGAATTGAATAGTAAATTCTCAAATAGTTCTGGGGCCTTTGTTAATTACAACGAGAACCAGGCCTTTATTTTGTCAGATTTTAATAAGAAGCCTCACTGGCTTTGGATCTGCTTTCATATTAATATGCTGCTGCATACCATGCTTAACGTGACAAATTCAGCATCATGTACATTCTAACACCATTATTTCTATGAGAACAGCAAAAGAGTCCTGACATAATGACTGATCTGGTGCTCAGAGATTCTCTTTTGAAAAGGAAACACCGTTCTCACTAATTATTTTCCAATAAATTCTGCTTCTTCTTTTTGCACTAAGCCATTGTCAGTGAAACTCAAAACTTCATGCAAGTATTTCTCATTAAAAGCCTTCCAGGGCAAACTCTGAGCAACGCAGAGGGGACATTGGCATAACTTGGAATTTCTTTCAATGAATGTTGTCTGTTTCTGTGTTAGCCCTGTCTAGGGTGAGCTAGGAGACTCTAATCCTGCAGGACTCTGTCCAGGATCAGGGGCTACACATAAAGGCAAGATGTATAGACAAACAAATGTGATTATCTAAATGCTAATCAAAATTTTCTGCAGCCTGATGCACCAGCTAAATGCAAGTTTTGCTTTATTTCTTTTATTTTCTGTTAAATATTGGACAATTAGTGGACCATGTTTAGGTCCTAAACTGTGTGTTTAGGACTTGGAACTAATGTTTGATCAATTTGAACTGCACAGTTCAATTCAATTCATTTCAATTAAGCTTTAGTGGCAGGACAGTTCAGGAATTTCTATTGCCAAAGGGGTACAGAAATACAATTTATAAAGGCATTAATTAATATAGTAAAAATCACATCTATCCTACTGAAGTTGGACTGTGCCCAATGTTTTGTTGTGTACTATGAAAAATAGCTTTGTACCTAACTACAGCATATTTAGGGAATTTTAAAGTGCCAATAGGCATTTTTATGGAAGGCATTCTGATGTTACTACTATTACAAGTCAACATGTCTGCTAGGCCTATGTACCTGTCAAATGCAGCAAGCAAATGACTAAAAGAAACTAAAGAATAAATAACACCTCAAGAATCACACATAACACTTTAATACAGCAGAACATGCAGCTGGATCTAATAACTGCATATCATAGAACAAGATCAGCTTATAGATTTTCATATTACACTTGTTCTTATATTTGTATTCATTGTTATTGCTTTGGCAACGTGTTAATATTAAAAACAAATGAGAAAAGCCTTACTTACCACTATTTTGCTATTGCTCCATCCCCTCTCTACCAAACATCCGGTTCCTTAGTGTCATATGACCAACGTCAGGCTGACATTTATGATATTCGGCACCAGTTAGCAGACAATATCGACGTTGGCGTTCTCAGATTTGCATTTCTTTATCCGAAGATGGCAACATTGGTGGCAAACAGGGCGATGGACATCAACGGCTTGGCAGCAGCTGCGAGGACACATACCCAGGCCGTGACCAGAAATTACATCTCTCAACCCAGGCTAAGTATGTAACGTTAGCAGGCTGCTGGAGGTAGCTGCAGCTGTAGCTAGTGGCTAACAAGGTTGTTGTGCTGCATTCAATGACAAGCAAACGGTGAGGAATGCAAAGTATTGTCCGAATATACAGTTAATCCAAGCTTTTGGTAGTAAAATATACCATTCCTTTTACGTGTCAGTTGGATCCAGGACAGTAATTCTTTATATGTAGTATTTTGATCCTGGATCAGGAGACTTGGACTGGGATGTTCGATTTTCATTTCATTAACTTCCTGAAATTAAAATTTTAGCAATACTTCATTTCCAGAAATACTTTAATTCCTGTTTGGACAGTTGTTTCGTAAAGTTATGCCAAATATGTACTAAGAGTGACAATTTTAAAAAAGAAAGTACAAATCTTAAGCCACAGCTTTTGAGATAATAGTATGTATTCCCAGTGAACAGGAACGCAGCATACGGTGGCACTAATGTTAGCTTACCTGACCAAACAAGCTATAAAGCTACAAATTGTAAATCACGAGCTGTTATACATTGGCAATTAGATGCTGCTTACGGTTACGACTGCGTAGTTTAACCGCAATTACCTATAGCTTTATGCTGTATTCATAAAACTATGTATGTATTCGTCTCAAATAGCAAACCAGCTAAGCTAGCATACTAGCTATAGCTAATAATAGCTAGCACAGGGTCATCATTAATCAGTTTAGTTACACGTAATTGTTTTAATTCGTTTTACTAAGCATAGTATAAAAATAATTTTATATAGGAACAAATACACCATTGTTACTCTTGTGATTGCTGCGTACAAGCTAAGCGTTCTTACAGTTCAACACAGCAGAATGCCACTAGCACAGTGAATTAGCGAACACTGCAGATAGTCAGCTGACTCAGACGGTAGCGAATGAATGAGACACCATGCAACTGTTTTAATGTGTTGAATTAACATTTGAACATCTAAGGTATGCTCTGCTGCCGTAAAGTTACTGTGCGGCTTTATGTTGGCAGCTTCATGTTGAAGCCCAGACTGGTGGCAGATGGGATGATCTCTCATGTGACATGATCACATGGTGTGGTGCAGCCTGCAGTGGTGTTGATGACATCAGACAACCTGCAGTTTCTGCTCTGATGGAAAGAAAGATGCATTTTCTTTTTGTGAGTTATAGCTACACTTGTTGACAAAGCTTAGTTAAACTTGCTGATAGAATACGACAGAAAATATTTGTTTACTGACACATCGACCCACAGTTGTTTGCCAGATGTATTATGTTATTGTCTACAGAAGTAGGTCTCATGCTGGTAAACTAGTGTTACTCCAATGTTTATCGATGTTGGTAAGAGCCACTTTAAGAAACTTTATTTTTTGCCGATAAAATGTTTCCTATTGAATAGTGTCATTTTAATCAAAAAGACACAATATAGTATTCATTTTTCCAAAGTGTCCATGGTGAACTGAATAATTGTAATACTGAAAGTGATTTAATTGTAGACTGGGTCTTGTGTAAAGTGTCTAATTCATAGTTTGGCTGTTGTGTTGAGTGTTAGAATAATTTTTTTCCAAATGAGATGATTATTATCAGTTCAAGTCTGTTTCGTTTAGTTAAGTGAATCACATGTTTTGATGACTGTCCTGCTGTGGGAATGGTTAAACAGTATTCTGTTAGAAAAGGTGCACATAATTGTTTGTGACCCATGTGATCAGTTGTGTTCATGTGGTGGCCTTATGTGTCATTTTTTGGCCATCAAGTTTCAAAGATGTTGGAGTTGTTTGGCACTTGGCTCTGTGTGTCTGATGCTGAGCCGTTACTGTCACTCTGATTATGCTGTTGGGCATGGCCGTGAAGCCAGGAAGGTGATGGTTTTTCTTTTGTGCAAGTGTCAGAGAAGCAAGCATGACTAAAAGCCTCTTAGCGAACTAGAAGGAAATTACTTGATGGAGCTTGGGCCATCTGAGAGCTAAGCATAGAGGATGCAACATGTGATAAAACCCTTGTCCTAAAAACATCTAACCATCCTACTTCTGAAATTCAATCATTTGGTTGTAGCAGAATGGCTCACCTTTATCTCCCATCAATCACATTACTAAACAGCAGTGGTCCATTCTGATGGTGAGGCAGCAATTCAGAGCAAAATGATATTTTTTGAAGTAACTGTTCAACCTTTGATGTGCTACTCAAATACTGCGGGTGTTGCATTTACAGTGTGTGTTGCATGTTTTAAGACCCTGCTCGTGGCTGAAGTAGATGGGTTTTTTTCTTTTTGTTTTAATGTCCCTAATCCTGCTTTTATATGGGAGAGGCATTCACAGAGGCCTGAGTCTGCAGGTGTATTTTATGGACTTAAATGCACAACCATAGAATGTACACAGAAATACATTATTACACCCTTTACGTGCCAGTGCTAATACAACAGTAAGAGTGTCCAGCCCACTCCCACGATTGGAGGGTTGAGAGGCCAGGTCAGATGACATGATGCACGTTGACACTGTGAGATGTTCTGCAGAGATTACAGAGTAGTTTTCAGTACTTTTATACTCGTTGACAGTGCATCGTGAAGTAAGGAACGTCATTCAGGAATGGAGTAACTTCTGAACTATTTTGCTGAGCAGAGTGGGGCCGCCTGTTCCTGTTTTAGTTAACTTCTGCTTTCGTAGGGTATGTTAATCACATTTTGTGACAAACCATATCCAGGGACAAATAAATGAAATATTTTTAAAGATAACATGAATTGTCAAATAAAAGCCAGTATTCGAATCATAACTCGGTGCCTAGCCATAGACTATATATCAAGATGGACGACTCTCCATATCCTCTTACTGTACAAATTGAAGCCAAAATATCCCAGAATCCCCAGAATCCTCCCAAATGTTACCTTTCCTCTCTTTCCTAGTTCCACCTAGCAGCATCCCCAAAATCATTCCTCTTTCACTTCGCCATATTTACAGTTGTGAGTGGAAGAGCGCTCTGTGGTCAACCTCACAGAATACATCATGGTATTTTATGCAAGACTTTTTGTCGGGACGTTGTAAAACATTCCACGTGTCATGTCCCTGTTAGGTTAAAGCTAAGGGTAACCCCGGTGTGGAGCGTTGGAAATCACAGATATGTTGTTCAGTATAGCCAGGCATCAGAGAGTCTACAGTATAAGATCACGATGTTGAGCAGGTTTTTCACTACCTTATTGGCTTGATGGAGCTCTAAGAAAGGCAGCTGAAAAGCCTCTCTGAGACAGAGCAGGAAAATAAACAAATAAAGAAATTTCTCATCAGACCAAGTCTTTTCTTTTAAGAGGCCTTTGTCTCTCTCATGTCAAATGCGACAAAAGCTATTAGCCCACGAAATGGCGTGTCTTTGTTTTAGTAGTGCATTCTGTCATTTAGTGCTATGAAAAGACATGGAGCAAGGCACTATACTTCTTTGTGAAGATTTAATTAATGGTAATAATGTAGTCATGATAAACAAATGTCTCATCTGTCACTATGAAAGTAATTTCTATAAAATCAATGTTATTTTTGAAACAGTTCTATAATCCACATTCTAATTAGGCTTAAGCAGCTAGCTTGTCAGTAGAAAAAAAAAAGAACCCCCCGTGGGCGTTTGCCATTCTTTTAATGAAAGAACATTAAAATGTAGGCTAAAGATTTGACACCATTTCTGTCTGTTGTGTGAACAGAAACCAGTGAATGCACACTTGTTTTGCTGACCGCTCATCATTCATGTCCTGGCATTCTCTTTGTCATTTAGGGAAGTGTGTATTGTCTAATGCAAGAAATTCCCCATGACACTGTATCAGTAAAGTCATTTCCATAGCAGTAGCATTGACTAAATCTCTGCAGCGAGCCCACTGTTGGGAAGAATATCTTAAGTGGTTCAGCCTTTTTGTATACTGATGTATCAAGTGGCACTAGGACACACGTAAGACTTTTTTTCTTTTGTAATGCAATACTATTTTCTTTATATCACTAAAGTATCATTCCGTTCATTGAAATCATTATCAAATTCACTTTTTTTAATTTACTTGGTTTTAGTTTTAAACTTGTGTCCACTAAAAATAAAGTTTGCTGCCCTTTTTATCGTAGCTAATGATTGAGAAATATAGTATGCACTTTTAATATGACCTGTTACAATTTCAAATCATGTCAATTTTATTTACGTAACCCAATATCACAAATAACATAAAATTGGGAATAAGGACCAGGTGGTTTATAGAGAACCACGAGATGGAATCATTTGAGACAAAGCAATTCATAGTTGATGAGATGGTTTTAATACAATAGCCTCAAATGAGTAAATGTAATATTAAGATTTGGGGTTCTAATTAAAAACAGGGTGGAAAACCAGTTTGCAGTCGGGAGGTGACTGCAAACTGGGGCACACAGCTGGTTGCATGCTCTTGTGAGCCTTCCCACTTCTTCAGCAGAGGAAACTCTGCATCAACTGCCAACAAGTCTAAGCCATGGATGTATAATAAGAACAGTGCTGCTCAGCCTTGCTTCCCATTCGTTCCAGTGGCCACTTGTGGTATTGCAGCAAAAAATTCCCCTGCAGCCCAAAAAGCATTTTCCCCATGGTACATATTCACACGGTAGCCATTTTCCTCTGATGTCACGCTCAGGGTGGGAAGTAAGGATTAGGTCATATTGCTGTGTTCCAGGTCGTAAGTTGTATAAATGTAGTTATATTAATATAATATATATACTATATATAAAATATTTCAAGGTAAAACAACTTTTGATAACCCATTAAGTACCATTAGACAACAGCTAATGGTAGCATTCAACGGCTTCCTAGCTAACATTAACGTATCGTGTAATGTAAACTTCAGACACTGAAGCTGCGGTTGCCTAGGAGCAATTAACAAAACTTTTTCCATGACATCCGTTTATTTAAGAGTTGTTATTTCTGTCAGCCGACTAACAACAACCCTTAGAGCTGTGTCCATCTTATGTATGCTTTTTGATTGTAGTGCTGCCCATTGTAGACAATAGTGAAAATGGCCAGTAGCCTATAGGCTATTAATAGAAAGTCTAAATCACCTCATGGGCCAGTAAGAAATGTGTAAAATGTCCTAATGGGTGTTAATTGTGATGAAGCCTATAACTTTGTCCCTGGCCATAATGAAAATCTGAAGCAGGTTATATGCCTTAACTACAGCAAATGACTCGGTCACTGCCCATGCTTCTAGCTATTGTAATCAGAGCAATCCACCACCTTTGTAATGAAGCTGTTGTGTTTATGAGCTGCCTTTCTGTATACACAGCGTTGTTCCTCTTATCATTCTACCCGCCAGCAAAATGTGTCCTCACTCTGCTCGAAAATTTGGTCCTGGTTCGAGTCTGATTACATTTCCTCACAATCAGTGAAGTGAGGTAGGGAGTCCTCCATATATGGAGTACCTGCGTACCTGCAGGTTTAAAAGTCTGTCTAATTTTGTAGGGCTGTCAAAACCAGGAGCAGGACTGTCAACATGTCAAAACGCAGACTGGTTGGCAATAGTTTGTTCTAGAAGTTGCCGTTTGTTAACAAAACATCTGACCCGGCCTTCATGTATTCTTTTGGCTTGTATTAGTCACAGATTTTTTTTTCTTCTAATGTTAGAACACAAAGCACTTCCCGCAGGTTGAAAATTTGCTTTTTCTTTTGTATCCAAAAACATAGGAATATTTTTTTTCCACTGCACAAATAAAATGCTTGGTCTGCAACTCTCTAACAAATAATGGTTGGGATTACCTTATCACTGTTCTTTCATTTGAACAACTCTGAGATATGTTCTTCCTCTTATTACCTTGGTGTTATCTGCTGACTGTTATCTTAGTTTCATTTAACCCCAAATTGTAAAGCTACTAAAGATATAGCAATAGATTAGATTGAAGATCTAGAGAATAGATAATTCTGTCTTCTTAGATCATTTTCATCAGTTCACAAAACGTGTGGCAGTTGTAGTGATTGACGGTTTTGTGCAGAGTGATGATAATGTACAGAGTAGAACAACATACAAAGTGTGTTAATGTGTACTGCTCACGTGCCATATGTACATTGAAAGAGTGGCTGGTAATCATTCCCTCCTGCTCAGCACAAGCTAATGTAAGGCATATTTTCATCCTGCTAGTCGTGTAGGTTTATTGCCTGTGTTGTGTCTTGGCAACATGATTTCCTTGTGACTTCCAGCATGTAGCCCTCTGTCACAGCACAGCAAGGGAACACAAAAACACTGAGGTAATTCTGTTTGATTTGTCTAACTCGAACTGCATGTTCCAACAGAACAAGGACTGTGGATTTTTATGGCATATTTAAACTTTTGCTTTGAACAGAGAAAAGCATTTAATATTGGAACTGTAATGACCTTATTGAATTTAAAATGTAAACTCAACAAGTAGTTTGCCTTGTGTAACAGCAGAGGGTGCTCTTAAAATTCACTTTCACCCTATTGCATGCTGTATGGACCCATCAGTAAATTAAGCTAATAAACAACAAGCCCAGATCAGAACCTAGTATATGGCCGGTCAGTGTATGGTCAGTGTGCTTTGTTGTGGCCAAATTGTTACACTGTTAGTCAGTGGTTGTGTCTATGATGTGAATTCCTGGGTATTAAATGTTCATCTGCAATTTTCTGTAGTGGTCCCAGTAATTGTTCTTAAAGTGTACTGAAGTAGAATATTATGATATGGTTTAGCTAAGTTTGAGTAAAAGATGTTTGATTTGAAAGAGAACTTATTGTAATTATCTATTAACTCCCCCTGCATTTGTTTCTAGGTGCAAGATATCTCTCGCTTTTCTATGACTCACTCTATATTGAGTGTTTTGTCAGTGATTGTTATTGCGATCTGCCTCACGCCTCTTGCTGCATAGAGAGCTGTTTTCTCTCCTACTCTGCTCTCTGCTGGACTGTTACAGTGCGTAACCATCGTTTCCGCTTCTCACAGCAATAGGATTTTAGTTGTTTTACAGTATCATTCACCATGAGGGAACGATACTGTAAAACATCTGGTATTTTGCTGTTCGTGTATTAAGACTCAGTCGAGACCTGCTCTATATGAAGAAGTGCCCTGAGATAACTTTTGATATGGTGCTATATAAATAAACTGAATTGTGTTCCATCTGTGCAAATATGATGCACTGTGATGTGCCATTATGTCGCGTGTCGTTATTCATTTCTGCTTTGTGGCGGTGCAGCCAAAAATAAAGGACGCTAGCGAGCAAAGCCATGGTGATTGGACAATCACGACACAGAAGCACCTGAGAAGCAGTGTGTAGAAGTATTTTGGGTTCTGCATCATATATTGCAAAATTACCAACAGAGCTGTTTGTAGAATTCGTCAAAGCAGCTGTTTTAATCTACAATGGCAAGACACATAGTTAGGTTTAATGCCACCCCACTGTAAAGAAATCTGGACAATAGAAGGGTAAGACACTTGCTGACCACCGCAGGGGTGCTTTGCACTATATGGGTTGCGGTCGAATTAATTCTAACAAAGGAAGATGTTCGTAAGATTTCATTCGACTGATGACTTTTGGCAAAGTGACAGCCCTTCTGTGAATATTGTCCCCCTAATCTTACATTGTAGTCACTCTATGAAGGGATCTCTCCTTGGCAGTGAGAAGGAATGATTACAACAATAAAACCCTCAACATGCATATGTGTACTGTATTGAGGTAGATTTGGCAAAAATATCAACATTTATGATTGGGCAGGGCTACTCCATCTTTATATCATCTTCGCTGCCCTTGCTACTCGTTTACCACTGTCATTGTTGTGAGATTTTGTCATCATGGTTTGCGTTTTTACCAGCCACTGGAAGTGTGGAGAGGAGGGTAAATAAATTATCCTGACCTGCAGCCTATCTACACAGATTTGTTTTGGGGGGGGGGGGGGGGGGGGGGGGGTGAGTGTTTTGGGTTTGAGCACAGAACCGTTCCCGTTG
>JAVQJL010044902.1:0-24588 GCA_036024295.1 Nannoperca obscura | reverse complement strand
GAGAGAGAGAGAGAGAGAGAGAGAGAGAGAGATTTCAAAAGAAAGCTAAAAAAGAGCAGCACTTTGCAGGCCCGTATTTCTCCCGTAGATCAGTACTGGGTGGGGTGACCGTGTGACACAAAGCACTTTTTCAATTATAGGTTGCAGTGCATTTTTATAGCTGCTTTTTTTCATTTTCCCATTTCAATGTTTAAAAAGCTCGATTTTCTGCAATAAATTGGTAAGATTACTGTATATCTTTGAAGACCATTGGTAGCATTTTTTTGTTCAGCTACAGAGCTTCACTTCTTGGGGTAGTATTTATTCTACTACTGGGATTTGCAGCATTGTTGACCCTACCTTCTCTCTTGGCATACCATATCTAAATCCCATGTTTTACAATACAAAAACCTCATCCAGCACCAAATTAGAAACAATAAACACAGAATATTAATAGTTGTCCTGTTGTGGCATCGTACAGATGGACAGTTCAGAACGTCTGGTTCATATTGTGCATTTTCATCACATTAACTGAGTACAAGCTTCTTGTTTAAACAGCGCTTGACATCTGTAACTGAAACATCCACCCTGACACTGTTTTTGTGTCCAATAGTATTCCTCCTTGTTATTTATGCTGAGGTAATGCTTCTTTTATATACAGTATCTCTCAGATGTTAACTCAAAGTGACAACAATGGGAACATATTTAATTCGATGATAATCCAATGTTCTGTTTTACAGCTGGATAACTACAGCCACTTACCAGGTTGCCTGAAAACACCAAAGTTTCGAGGGAGTGTGTTGGACATTGGATGACTCAAAGACAAAGGAGAGGGGCTTCTGTCCGGCCGAGGCGACCTGCGGCCCCCCTGGCTGCTGTCGTAAGGGCTCAGCATGTTGAAGGAGGAGTGCAGCGAGGCAGACCAAGGTGGCTGCTCATAAGAAACAGCTGTTGGGTTCGGAGAGGGGTTTCTATCCACGTAGCAGTTTGAGCCTAGTGGGCTCCTGTTGTAACCAGAGGGGGAATCACGCCTTTGGGTTTGAGGCGACTGCTTGGGGCTCTGCTGGCCATATGAGGAGCTGTCGGATCCAGCTCGAGGAAGTGAAGAGCGTGCCTCCCTGTTCATCTTGGGGGATGAGAGTGGGCTGGTTTTATTGCCAGAGAAGACGGAGTCCATGGGACGGAAAGTTGTTGAAGAGCTTGGAGAGAAAGGCTGAGAGCTGGAGCTGCCATTACTGCTGCCACTTGACTTCCTTGTAGTGATGGAGATGTTGGACAGCTCGGTGGACTGAGGCTTCTCTCTGGAGATTAAAGAGCTGGACTGAGGGGAAAATATATTTGTATAAATTAATATTATAAGGAATATAAGTGTTTTTACGCACCAGTACAGTTAAATACCCATTTAGCTTGGAGTACGGACAGGTAAAGCCCAGGAACACATTTTAGCTTTTAAGAAAAACGATGGAAGACACCCTAGAGGTTAGCTATGAGAGGGTGTGGCACTTCAAGAGGGACACTCTCACATGTATATACACTTTCAAATACTACATAGAATATAAATATTATAAACTATGGCAAACTAACAGCTACAAGCAGAAAAGCAGCTCTGGAGGCGTGTGTACCTGAGACCCAGACGCTGTGTTGTTGTTGGAGCAGACCTCCTTCAGCATGGAGTTGAACTCTCTGGATAACTCATCTGCTGTAGCCATCGATGCATTCAGGTCATCGTTTATAGTCTGGACTGAATATAAACCGCACCACAGACAGTTAGCATAGGATAATACTCCCATGTGCACAAATATACAGTGAGCCAAGTACACAAATCTAGGATTTGTAGAAACTCACACAGCATGCTGCTGCCAAAGCTCGACTGAGAACTCATGGCTGTGAAGTAGCAGCGCTCGGCTCCTGAAAAAGGAAACACACCACAGCTGTTAGGAGAAAAGTGTCTCACTACCTTGTGAGCAGCGTGAGGCAGAGATGGATTCCCATGCAGCACTTTTGACATTTTATGGGGCCAAACATGTTTCTGACCAGGGCACAAAATTAGCTCACCAGATAAAAAAAACTATGGTAATCTATTGAGTGGCTTGTAAAATTAGAAAATTCACTAGCCATTTATCTGGAGGATAAAAAAAGGAAAAGGTATTGCTTCCTGCCTATGGTAAAATGCCAACGCACAAAGACTTTACGAACTGGGTTCCACTCAGTCCAGTCGATGCAGCCTTTCTGACTCTTTGTTTCGTGCAACAAAATTAGACTTGTGGCTTCAAACTGAAAACTGAAGTAGTGTTTAACCCTACCCTTTCTCTCCTGCTGCAAGCTCCCAGATATCTCACCCTTTCTGATTGAGAGCCAAGTTTCTGTGAACACAACCTGAAAGCCCTTCATGTCTAAACAAGCCACCATTCCTTGTACTTTAACAACTACAAATAAACCCACAAAAACCTTTAGACATGCTTGAAGTGATCTATGTGTCAGGTTTTATTTATTTAGCCTTAATCTGACCAGGTTTGTCCCCTTGATAGAGCATGTCTTTTATAAAGGGAAACCTGGCAGAATAGCAGCAACGCAGAGGTGCAAGAGTCAATTAACGGGCAAAAACAGGCAACATTAAAAATGATCAGATAAAACATTTGCAGCTATTTCCCCATAGCTTTAAACGTGTTTAGATATGCTGTGTTTGGAATTCTAAGCTTTCCTTCTCAGTGAGCTCAGACTTATATCCAGATAATATCTAGAGAACAAGTGATTTCCACATTTCAGTTTAAAAGAGAAGATAAGCAGGACTTTTAAATCACAGCACTCAATGGCATTACACCGGTTTAGAAATGCTGGCTGCATTGTCTGTCCTACTTGCTGACTCAACCACATGGTCTGCGGTACCAGGTGTTCCAGCTTATCATCACATATGACTGGTGTGTTTGAAAGCCAGTTTCAGACAGACAAACAGGTGCAGTACACCGCTAGTCAAGTGGATGGCAGATTATAATAATACTCCAGACAGCTGTCAGACAGCCAAGCGGTCAATAAGTCGAGACTGGGAGCAAAAAGCTATTCAAATACTTTGATAATACCAGAGGATCACTGCATGCCTAATAATCACTTCAAATATCTGCATGTGACATAATCCTTCACAATTAAACCTTTCTGGTCATTAATATTCTCTGTATGCAACAACAGCAAAATATTGGGCAGCTAAGTTATCACCTTCTATTTGTGGACACTATATTTTTACTTCACAATGACAGATTTTAGTAAAAGTATATATAAATTATATAAAATACTGATTTTCCACTGCGATTATTCCCTAAAAGAGACATACTAGAATTTTTAAAAAGCAATACTCTATGGCATATTCTTCAGAAACTTAAGATCTTTCTCTATTAAGTACTGCAATTCTTCTTTAATAGTAAGTAGTAAGTACTTTAATGTTGTGGAGAACCTTTAGTTCACGGCCTTCTCAAAGGGAACAGAAAGTCATGGTACGGCCTTCATGTGCATCTGGATAAGATAAATGCCATGTTAGTCTAAACCTAATATGTTATGTCCATTACACAGTAAGTGTTTGCATGTTGGGACTAATAAAATATCTCAAAATGACAGTTAAATTGTATGTTTATCCGAACTTGGCCCACATTTACAACCCTGCCCTAGTTTAACTAATAATGTACGTGCATGTAAATTCATACAGACAGACAGACAGACAGACAGACAGACAGACAGACAGACAGACAGGTCAGAATCTACTGTCACTTATGATTCAGCGGCTGGGCCTGCTGTGTGGCCACTCAACATTTCTGCGAGCTATTTTGGTACGTTTCCTACTTCAGAAACAAACCTCAGCTACTCTTAAACTGTACTATATAATCCATTTGTTATGTTTATTGTATCACAGACATCACTTTGTAAGAAATTATTATTGTTTTGTGTGTCTACATGTTCTAGTTAGACCTGATAAAATAGGTGTGTTCTTACATAATAATATCATGTACCTTTTAAAAGTAAAACCAACATCTTGTGATAATACACATCCTCCTCAGTTACTGATTCAACGCCAGTTGAACATTAGTCAGAGCAAGAAGAAAACACGTGTCATCAAATTCAAGCGTGCAGCACAGGCACAAGATAATAACAGGTCTTCACACTGTGTTCTGTTCTGTACTGTTCTGTACTGTAGCAGGTAGTCCTTGTCACATGCTCACATTCCTCACTACTCCTCCCAGTGAGGCATACAGCCTGGGATACTTATCTATGTCAAGGGCAGCCAACACAAAAAGAGATTACACTCTCACTTGATTCACAAGAGTCAGGTTGATGACCAGTCACTGAACTCTCCCCTTCTGCCCAGTAATTCATTCACCCCACCCCTTCCCTCCCTGTTAAACTCTTCTGCATGCCGTATGGAGTTTCTCCATTTTCTCATCACTGGTGCTAATTTGCCTCTCATATCCCTCTCATCTTTTTTTATCAGCATAATTTATTACTGTGCAAATAAACTAAACAGCATAGTGAATGCATGTATTTCAACACCAGCCAAAGTAGTTTTAGTTATCACATATGAGTGTCAAGTGAGCAAACGGTTGCACATTTAAGTACACACCCAGTAGAGAGGGGTGTTTATGAGACACAGAAATCCAAAGTGGACGGACAGCTTGAGGCATGCACTGCAGTGGTGCTGTCCTCTATTCCAGGCCTGCTGATCTGCTGCTGCACTTCTCAAAAGACGTTTCTTCTTCACTTTCACATATTCACTTTCTTGGCAGTTTATTTCCAGTGCTTTGATTAAATGCCAGCTGGTGCTACCACTTTAACAAACAACAATGAGCTCTCTCGAGTGGTGAATCCATGAAACCATAAAGAAGCACGTACTACTGGCTTCCTCTGCATACTAGACTTGAATTTGGGAACTAAAAAACGTTGTTAACAGACTGAAGAACACAAGTACTAAAGAAAGGACAGAGATCCTGTGGTAAGCAGAAGAAAGATTTAAGGATGAAAGACAATAATCATTAGCTTTGCAGGGTGTGTCTGACCAAGATAACAAGCAGTCCAACCCTCTTTCCCCTCCCTTTTCTGAACTTTACTTATTTCCAGATTACGCATCTAAACGATTCTCTAGTTTCTGCAGAACTCCTTTTTTCCAGGCATCCGTTAATTTCCTCCCCCTCCTTTTTTTTTCCCTCCTTCATATCCTCCCTCCAGATCTTTCTGGCGTTGTCAGTGTTCCCTCTTGGCAGGGAGTTTGGCTGACGAAACACTTCCCTTTGTGCCTTTTTAAAAAAAAATTCTTTGTCATTGATTCCTAAAACTCAACGACAAAGACACTGTTGTTGGCTCACCACTATCTCATGTGAATTGTTGGAAATAGGTAGTTGGTATATCTGGATTGACAAGAGATTAAAGCCACGGGTAATTAAACAAATACACGTGGGAGGTATTGTGCAATTATTGTGCAAAGCGTTGGGAATTTGTGTCACAGTGCTGTAGGCAGAAGATCTGAAAAGTGTATCCAAAGAATATCACTGCTGGTCTTATAGATGATAAAACTCTGACCTACTGACTCGAACTTTGTTGTGATGTGGCGCTATATAAATACAATTGAATTAAATTGACCAAACTGTCATGAAGTAATATGACGATTATTTCTAAGCTACATGAGCTGTTGAGTTAATTTTGACTAGTGTTGAGAGATAGATTCCAGGCTGACATATGACCTAATATAACTGGCTCATAGATTAATCACGTCTTCTACTTCCAGACTTAACAAAGTGTGAGCTCCACCCAATTTACTTATTTTTACAAGGCTTAATCCTGCACCTCCAAGCTAGTTAGTCATTGAAATGCTTAGCCTTTCTACCTACATAAACACACAAACGGCCATGCACACGTGCAAACTTCCCTCCAATGACACATTCTGTTCATGACAGCAAGTCATGAATAGAATGTGTCAAAGACAATGAAGCTCTATTGATCTTCTCAAGCTGAGGATAACAATCAGTCTCTGCAGACATTAGGGCACATAAACCCTGTGGATCAAAGGATAATTCTGAGAAGACAACAACAAATCCCTTCACAATTCAACTTCTTCTTTTGCTGTGGGCTGTCATTTGGCCTGTTGGCTTCTAGCACTATGCCTGCTATGCTATTCACTTCTACAGCATTGCTTTGACTCTGGAATCTCTCAGTGTTGCACAACATTTTTAGCAAGTTACATGCTCCACTTAATACCTGCACTGTGTTGTGCTCATGCTGAGGTTACCAAGAAGTGACAAATATGTGTTGTACTGCTTACATGTGTGTGCATGCATGGGTTTTATCACTTAGGAGAAAATCGAATTACAGATGTTGTATTGACAATATTCAATGGAAATTTATAAGCAACAGGTCACAGCATGTGCTTCACACAATGCAGCCCGGCTGGTTTTGACCAGCAGCCCAGTGCAGAGCAGATAAGTTGGATAAATGCCAACTGCATCCTGCTCTGACAGGATTTTTTGGTTTGCTGACAGATTGATGTAAACAAGTTCAGCAAATAACTGATACAGGTGAAGTCACAGGAAACAGTGCAAACAGAACTCCACATGTTACGATTGATTTTTTAAAAGTTTATCACAACAACAATTAAAATCATTATTAATATCATCCGTGTACTACAGGTCACAATATGGTGAACATCCAACAATAATATCACATAAAACATCATAATAAAAGACCATAAATCATTTAATTAAATACAATCACTATTAATAAAACCACAAAACCCCATAGGTTCATGCAGATTGTCACTGGCTGTACATGAATGTCAGTTTTAACGTATTGGTGAATGGTGATGTACTGGCTGCACACATCGGTCTATCAATGCCCAGCAACTGGCTGTTGCACTTAAGCTTTCCACTGTGGTTGTAGACAGTGAGGCCTGCCAGGCAGGGATGGGAACGTCTGATTTTCATTAGTTTGAGAACAATAAGCTCCTCCTCGCATTCAAGACCCCTCACAATCAACAAGAAACCCGTGGAAAGGACTATTCAAAAGAAAAACAAGCTTGTTTTTTTCCACGTACTTAGTGGAACAACAGACTCAAAGAGCAACACCGACACTGCACAACTCCCACAACTCAGACGCAATCCTATAATACAACAATAGATCTTTACCCCACAAACCGTCTGTCGTACGGCACACTACGGGACGACTTGAAAACGTCCCTACCTCAAAGATTAGAGCCTTGTTGTTCTTCTGTCCCCGGTCGAGAGGAAAGCTGAGCCGTGCTCAAAGTTTCTTGTCGTCCTGAAGTCGGTTTGCTCAATCTGTGCTTGTGTCGAGGCGGCTGCTCCAGACGTGTAGTCATAGCTGCGTACGGAGTTATTTTGGCTCAGAGTCCAGCCCCTCTGGCGCTTTCCGCTGCTGTAACCCGAACCAGGTACAAACCCCGACCAGGTGTTGGCACCACAGCTGACCCAGGTGAAGCGTCATCGTGTTGGAGTTGACACTTTTATTGACGCTTTCTGTAGGTACAGGTAGCCTACACGTTACACAAATCCCTACAGGCACATATAGCTAGACAGCTTTACAACCCCAGCAGTTATATCTATAAATGATATAAATACATGAACACAACGATTATTTTATTTTGCAGAAGTAGAATAGAATAGAATAGAAAGCCTTTATTGTCATTATACACAGTACAATGAGATTTGAAGAGCAGCTCCTTACACAATATAATACAAAAAATAAAAAATAATCAGTATGAATAAATAAATTAGTATCGCACCGTGGTTGTATATTGCACGGTTAGTTATATATTGCACAGGTTTAAACAGGTTTATTAAACAGGAAAGTGTTGTCAGTTCGGGTTTGAGTTTAATATGTTAACAGCCTTACGAAAGAAGCTGTTCCTGAGTCTGTTAGTTCTTGTTCGTATGGACCTGTAGCGCCTGCCAGAGGGCAACAGGTCGAAGAGGTGTAACCCAGGGTGAGTGTTGTCCTTCAAGATGTTCTTGGCCCTCCTGAGACAACGGGAGTTGTAGATGTCTGCCAGGGAGAGCAGAGGTAGCAGATGATCCTCTGTGCTATTGTTACCGAGGATCACCAGTATGACCACTTTCATAGATGTATATAACATTGGGCCTATAACTGTCCACCTCGTATTAAATATTGTACTGCATGATGCATGCGCTGTACGACTGAGCCTATAGTGGCAGGCTACAAGCAGCACAATGTCTTAGTAGACAGTGTTGTATGTAAGCTGTGAGTGATCGTGTAAAGAAAATATAGGTTGTTGTGGATGCTAAGGACTAGGCATATCGTAAACTATATTATGTTTCAACTATATTGTAGACCTTTATTCGTTGGCTGTTGTATCACTGGAAACCTCATATGTCATACATCAATTCCTACACCAGAGGGTAAAGTTTATAAAAATTAACAATGTGTCATTGCATTTTTATTTGCATATTAAATCATCACTATATCAGTAATTGTGAAAACAAATGGACCTCTTCCAATGAATCTACCTGCGATCTTGCGTAAATTCACATGAAAAAAGTCGATTAGTAAAGCATTGGCCTCCTTCTTTGCACACGTGGGTGGGTTTGTGACTGTCAATGATTTAACGTCATCGCGTAACCTCAACGTGCTCCGCCCAACGGTGGTGAAGCGTTTCCGCCAAGATGGTTGTCGGTGCCTTCCCTATCGCCAAGCTCCTCTACCTCGGAGTGAGGCAGATGAGCAAGCCTGTGGCGAACCGAATAAAAGCTGGAGCCCGGAGAAGCGAGTTCTTCAAGAATTACGTCTGTCTGCCGCCGGCACAGCGTGAGTGACCGAACTAACGGCTGCCAGTGACCGCTAGATTTCAGTGTCAGACAACCGGACGGGAGATAAAGCTAGGAGTACTACCACAACCAATGAGATTGCATTCGCCAAGACGGGTTAACCAATCATTTTCTTGGGTTTATCGTGTCGACCAATAGCAGCCAGGCAAGGTCGAATAGGGCGGGTCTTGTCTTGAACGGGTTGTATGAAACCTTTGCTTTGCTATCCCAACAGGACAGTAGTCTTAATGTCTGTTTTGCCCAACGTCCTGTTCTGAATTTGACATATCAGATTTGAATTGGTTAAAGTATTTTTGACCAGCCACTGTGTTCTGTTTACACTTTAGACAGTCCTCTTTGTTTAGTCGCTCTAAACTGCCTAAATGAAAGGTATAGCTAATTCTTTACAATGTTGTTTGTACTGTGTGCTTATCTGAATACTTCACTAAAGAAATAAAGCTGCCCAGCTCTAACTAGTCACAATTCATTTTCAAAACGTTTACATTAGTAACACAAAATGAAACACAGGACATCATAGCACATTAAAATAAGGGCAAATCTTTCAATGTTTTAATTTTAGACTATTAGTCATAGCATGCAATTACCCTAAGTAAAGTTTATTTAGTATAGCACCTTGCACAGGGCAAGGTCACAAAGTGCTTCACAATAATAGCATTTTAAGACCATTAAAAACAGTGAAAAGAAGCAATAAAAAATAAGCAATGACAGATCTTAAAACACAGAAAAGAAAACCTGCATTTGAAAAACTTAATTTTATTCCGTAAACATTTTGAGAAGCATTGGGTGTGGTCATTCAAAGGACTCACTCTAAGTTGCCTGAGCGCTTTGTAAGTGCTAGAAAATGTTCATAAAATAGATAATAGTGTGGAAACATGGACAGTGGCATTAACCATAGCACTGATTATTAAGACTTTAATGTATTCAGAGTGTGTTTAGTTCCAGCTGAAACAGATTGCAGTTCACAGCTGGTGATGTTTGTTAAGGGCTTGGTGTCAGGTACAGAGTGCAAAAGATGTCCCCTGATTTATTGGAAGAAAAGCAAACAAACTGTGCTTGTTTACTTGTGATCAACACCAAAATATCATATTGAAAGTCTGACAGGAACTGTGCCCTGTATGTTCTTTGTCCTCACAGTTTACCACTGGATTGAGATGAGAACAAAGATGCGGATCATGGGCTTTCGTGGTTCAATCATTAAGCCGCTGAATGAGGATGCTGCTGCAGAGCTGGGTGCAGAGTTGCTGGGAGAGGCAATCATCTTCCTTGTTGGTGGTGGATGTATGGTGCTGGAGTACAGCAGGCAAGCTTCTAACTCTCGCCGCAAAGAAGAGGAGCTGAACGACACCATCACAAGCCTACAGACTCAACTAGCAGAACTATCACTAACCACAGAGACTCTAGATGCACAGCTGAGAGAGATCAACAGGCAACTGCTGTCCTATCCTGTTCCCACCAAAAAGTGATTAAATCAGTTATTTGCTATATGATGTGGCCCCGTTGGTTTGTGTGTGAATATACAGCCTGATAACAACCCTGCTTCACATACTGTCCCCTGCCCATTAAATGGAAAGAGGTGGACGTAAGCATATAATTGCGCTGTGGATTTGGGTGTTATCATTAGCTCATGTTTTGAGCAACTAGTTGTAAAGGGGGATTGCTATGATATTCATAGTGTATTTCTATGGTTGATCTTCCATTAACATTGTAAAGCTGTATATGAAAATGTACAATAAAAGGCACTGGCGACAGCTCCAGCATATTATTTTATTTCAGTGATTGTTAATCCTCTTAATCACTTAGGAAAAGCTGATTTGTATGCTTCATTGTAAGGGATTATATAATCACACTCAAATGAGAATAATGTTTGTCCCTACAGTTTCATTAATATGTCATGTTACATACACTGTACTTACACTGTAAATAATTTTTCTGCTTCATGTACATTGGGTGTAATTACAAGGATGGTGTGAAATTAAATGGTATGCTGTCTGTTAAATTAATGTCACATTACACACAAATTAAAATACTAACTTTTTTAATTGAACACAAATCATCCCCACTCTGACTCACTCCAGGTGTAAGATTGTTTTCGTAAACGGCACATCGCTTCCTGTAAGTAGCCTGAACCGTCTGATGTCCCTTCTTCAGTCTTAGCTGTAGGCCGAAGTGATTAAGCGCGTATGTTTATACAACTACATTACCCAGCATTAGTCCAACGTAAACACCGCACCACTTCCTACTTTGGAGTGTTCCAAGTGCCCAACAGGTAACATACAAACTAGCTAAGCTAATATGTCGGTTCTCCCTCTCATTATAACCATAATCATAATTTAACAATACAAACTAACGCGTTGTTCAGTAAACACTTAACCTGCCCCTCAATGTTTAAATAAAACTGGTAAGAACCGAAGTGTGCGGGTCTGGTTAACTTCCGGTTTTAGGTTTCGGTCTGGTGTCCGACCCTAGAGGGCAGTAGCGACTGTTTCAATCTCCTATCACGACTGACCCGCGCAACTCGAGGTAGGCCTCAAACTTGTTTTTGTTTTATTTTGCATTATAACTATTGAACGACTGATTGAACTGAGCGAAGAATGCATTGATTGCAGGACGTGCATGCAAAATAGAGTAATACTCGCAACTTGCATATTCTCAGAGTTAAAGTTACTTGTCCTGCATCGGTACATTAGCTAGGCTAGGCTAAGAAGGTTAGCAACGTTAGCCACGTAGCAACCGCTTTAAGTGAATAACAACCTTAACAGATATTCCAGTTATAGGTTCGTCTTGCAGACAGTTATACAGGTTTGGACAGTTAAAAACTCAAGATTACACGGTTTATATACAGTTGGTGGAACCACGGACAGTGGTGCAATATCCAGCCAGCGCTGCTAAGTTAGCTAACCCGCTAATGTAGCCTGCTTGGGTTGAGACACACTGCCGCCATCAGATATCGATTTGAAAGTTAGACGCAGTGTTGTAAGTTTTACTTTACCAGTTTCTTTCCCCCTGTTTTGTTAGCAAACAAATAAAGACAACACACATCTGAAACAAAATGAGTGTTGACGTGAAGAAACTGAAAGTCAACGAATTAAAAGAGGAGCTCCAGCGCCGCGGCCTGGACACCAAAGGCCTTAAGGCAGACCTGGTGGAGAGGCTGAAAGCAGCTCTGGAGACTGAAGCTCAAGCTGATGCCTCAGAGCAAGGGGAGCAGGGGGATGGCTTTTGCCAGGACATTGAAGATGAGGAAAATCCAGAGGATGTCGAAGAGCAACAAGGTAAGCCCTATTGATGTTGGGTCTTTAATAAAACATTTTGCTCTCCTATCAGATACTGACTTTGCTTATACGTGTGTTGTTTAAACTTCATACAGTCAATTGTCTTCAGACCTATATAATTTTTAAATTAACAAACTAAACCATGCAAGTTCTAAAAGAGTGCATTGAGTTTTTATTTTATTTTAGTTGTTACGAGAGTGAGAACCACATTTTGGATTTTGTTTTTACACTTTCAGAAGCAGCCAAGGACTATGGTGATGGTGAAGAAGAAGAAGAAGAAGAAGGAGGAGAAGATGGTGAAGATGATGTCCCTCAAGAGGAAGATGAGGGTAGAGATTCAGGTGGTTACTACGAGGACGAGGAGGCAGAAGGCGAGCCTTATGAAAGTCAACCAGCTTCAGACTCGGGTCACAGCGTACCTGACTTCACAGCAGATGTCGATATACACAAATCTGACATGATGTCAGAGGAAGAGACCAAGCCTGCGCCAGAGCCAGAGGAAAGCGTTGAGACCAAACAAGGTGATTTTTACAAGTTTATCAGATAAACATGCAATGTGAAACATGCCATGTAGAGTATTCTTGCCTACAGGTGTATTTTGTAAATTCTACATTTTATTAAGGAGTTTTGATTATCAATCATTTTACAAAATAAGACGTTGATTTGAAGATTGCCTTGTTCACCACTAGAGTAGTGAAGATGTTAATAAAGTTTGGAGTTGAGAGAGACAAATTCTGCAGACAGCAATGGTTTACTAGTGTTTAATTGTGACACACGTCATGCCAGTCCATCAGCTCCACAATGGCTCAATAACTTGTGACCTCCATAGTGCGAGTTGGAGTTGTTATGCAGTTTGCTCCGCTCTGTGGCTGCCCACTTCTCCTAAATTGTTTAGATGGGTCAAATACAGAGGACAACTTTCCCCAAAGGCGTTACTAAAGTATATTAACAATCTTAGCAGACACCTTCTTAGAAAGTCAGACTAAACCAAGCATGACAGTACAATAAAAACAGGTGAGACATACCAAAACCAAACTGCTGTCACGTGTGGTACTGCAAGGAATTGTGTACACAAACAAATTAACAGACGTTAGGTCTGTTAATTTGTGAACCTACACGTGGTCTCCTTGCACACATATTCACAAATTTTGCCTCATAATATTTCTTTGTTAGTTAGTTGAACCTGATAATATGGGACAGCTTACACCTTCACAAGTGCATGTAGTTTGGGGGATCTTGGTCATTCCCATCTCTTCATCCAACTATAAACTAAGCAGAAATCTAATCAGAATAACTGAAATCATGTGTGTCTGTAGGACATGAAGTGACGCATCACCTTACATAGCAGAGCTTGCAAATAACAAACTTGGTTGTGAGGGAGAGCGTACAGCTGCTGTCTGCAGAGTCATGGGTGCTTTAATTCTCTCACAATAGAAGCAAGATGGCCATTATTCGTCATGGAATGACGAAACGGCTCAGACGAATGTGATGTAAAAACAGGAAATAAAACAAACACCAAAGGAAACATGAGGAGACAAAGGCACATGACAACAGCAAATTCCCCGCCTGGACTCAAATTAGGGATGTTGTGGTTATGTGACATTTGGCTACCATAGCGCTCCCTCTGCAAAATGTTTATTTACAGCAAAATTCAAGCAGCCTTTTTTGGATTACTGTGTAGTGAGTTCTAATATGGTGTTAGAAAGATCTGATACATGGACAGTACTCTGACAAAGCTCGATTTCCCAGTTAATAAGTCAATTTGCACAATCCAAGTGAAGGCAGTGTAATATCTCCATGATTAATAGTTAGAGAGTTTTATGACATCACATTTTTATGACACTGTCAGGGAGGTGTGCATTCCTACCATAGTTAGTGGTGGTGTATATGTTTTGTCAAGCCCAAGTTACAGACATGTAACAGGAAACTGAATAATAGGAACTTTCCTATACTACATTTTCAGCAAAAACTGAGCCATTTAAATCACAAAATACAACGTTTTGCAGAGATTTCTGTGTGATTAAGCTTAATTGTACAGTTGGGTCTCTGAACATGTAGCTCCCTGTCATTGCTCATCATTACTTTAGAAGTCAAAGTGGAGGTCAAAATGGAAGATGACCCCGAGGCTGCTGTAGACAGAGAGCAGGATAATCACGGGACAGAACATCAGAGTGAGCAAGATGGCGCTGCTCAGGCCGAGCAAGTCAAGGCGGAAGCGGATAAAGGTGGACACCACGGCCGCAAGAGACCACATGAGGACAGCAGGGGCTACGGCTACTATGAGCACCGCGAGGACAAGAGGTATGCTCATCATAAATTGATATTTTGCCATTAGGCTTCTAGCTGGTGTTCTAAATCGGCACAATAGTACAACAGAAGGGACGTGTAGTCATTGACTCGTCTGTGTATATGAATATGAAGTGGCTGTAAATGCTGTTAACTTCTTTCTCTGCTGATATTGTACAGATCCCGCACACCACAGCCGCCTGCCGAAGACGAGGAAGAGATCATAGATGACACTCTTGTTACAATTGATACATGTAAGTAAGAGGATAAAATGCACGTCTGCCCAAGCAAAGATAACTTGTGAAACATGTAGCCACAGCATTCTCCACAAGAATCCCTATTTCAGTTCAGTTCTTTTGTTTCCAACATCCACAGTGGTGCTTGAGCCCTGTTTAGTTTGAGAATCAGCTGACTGCAATGATTAGAATTTAGCCATGCGTTGGGTCTCATGTAATCTGCAGTGATAGTTTAGTGCTCCTAGCTGCAACTCCAAGTGCCTTTCCAGATTAATCTCCTAGAGATATATCTGCAGAACGTGTTGATACATTTGACAGTAACATGTTGCTATGTGGAAAGCCTCACGGTACAGTTTAGACTATTGCAATGCATGCAATTAAAATGCTCCATCCGTAACATCAAATTTTACAAACCAATACATTTAAAACTGCTGTTGGCTTCTTTTCAGACAACTGCGATCTGCACTTCAAAGTGTCCCGAGATCGCTACAGTGGTTATCCACTGACCATCGAGGGCTTTGCATACCTGTGGGCTGGAGCACGAGCTTCTCATGGCGTCACGCAGGGCCGTGTGTGTTATGAGATGAAGGTATGGAGTAATAAGTATCTTGTTCTAATGTCGCAGTGGACGGGCGTGTTTGTCACACATGCAACCAATACAATGGCCGTCATAGCTTTTCTCACAGAGCTTGTGGTTTTGTGTTGTGAAACGTTGAACTTGTGTATTTAAACATTTTCTGTAGACTGTGTCCACATGTGAACACTTGGTCCCTGATCCATGAGACAGGGTCCATGTATTAATTTGTTTAAAACAGTGGATGAGCATCTCCTTTGTTTCTCCTATTGACATATAGTATATTACCCTTTTGGCCTCAAAACTAATGTAAGTACATATATTGGGAGAGGACTTAGTTGTTGAAAACTTTTTAAACAATGTAGGCAAGAGGTTCATAGTGGAGTGCTGAACCCTGACCTTAATCTTAACACCGTTATTTTATAGAATTTAGGAGATTTTATGTGTAAAAAAACAAAACAATGGCATTTAAGTCCTCTGGTTGTCGGCTCTACAGCTCTGAATATTCCCTGGCAGTCGTCTGGACCTGATTTTACTGTTTCCAACTCTTCAGATCAATGAGGAAATTCCTGTGAAGCACCTGCCCAGTAGTGAGCCAGATCCCCATGTGGTCAGAATTGGATGGTCCCTCAACCACTGCAGCACTCAGCTCGGTGAGAGGAGCAACTGCCCGAACAATCAAGATAATGTTTGACATGAATGAAACTTTGCTACAAAAGAGAGCGGTTGCCTAAAACAGAAACGATGCGTTTCATTATGTCTTGTTTCAGGTGAGGAGCCCTTTTCTTTTGGATACGGAGGAACAGGAAAGAAATCCTCCGACTGTAAGTTTGCAGACTTTGGTGAGAAGTTTGGTGAGAACGACGTCATCGGCTGTTATATTGTAAGTAATTCAATGACTTTGTTCTTTTAATAGCATCATGTAAGGATCATTTGGAATTATCGGTTTATCATCCCTTTTATACAAAGGAGTTTTGTAATATGGACTATTTGATGATTTTATACCAGTTTTTCTATGTTTAACAAATATTTATGTAATGGCTTCTCATAATAGTTCACATCGTTGCCAGTACAGTATTAACAAGTAAAACTCACAATGCTTTTTTTCTGCCTCATGACTGTTACTTTAGGACTTTGACAGTGGCGACGAGGTGGAGATGGGCTATTCTAAGAATGGAGTGTGGTTGGGCGTTGCTTTCCGGACAACCAAGGAGGCGCTGGCAGGCCGAGCCCTGTTCCCCCACGTCCTGGTGAAGAATTGTGCTGTTGAGTTCAACTTTGGACAGAAGCAGGAGCCGTACTTCCCCCCACCCGAGGGATACACCTACATCCACAATCTGGACATGGAGAGCAAAATCAGAGGCACTAAGGGACCTGCCACCAAATCTGACTGCGAGGTAGGGCAGCGTAGAAAAGATGGAACTGTAATGTCCAGCATTTATTCTCACAAAACATTAAGCTGTGATTGACTGAATGAGGCACAGTGACTATAAAACACATTTACCTGCCTTAGATGTCCCCCCCCACAACCTTGATATTCTAAATAGTGGATGTGATTAGACAAGCTTTTGACACATTTGATTTGATTTTAATAGGAATGGATCCAGAATTAAGCTTAAGTTTTTCTTTGCTCCCTTGTTTCAGATCTTGATGATGGTTGGCCTGCCGGCCTGTGGAAAGACCACCTGGGCCATAAAGTTTGCAGAGACTAACCCCGAGAAGAAGTACAACATCCTGGGCACAAATGCCATCATGGACAAGATGAAGGTTTGTTTAGACCACCACCCACAAACAAAACCCTTCACGGTTTACGGCCCATAGGTGTCTTATTTGACTATTTGTCCTGCAGGTGATGGGTCTGCGTCGCCAGAAGAACTACGCCGGACGCTGGGATGTTCTGATCCAGCAGGCCACCCAGTGTCTGAACAGACTGATTGAGATCGCTGCCCGCAAGAGACGCAACTACATCCTAGATCAGGTACTGCCCGCCCACCCACACTCTGCTCTGATACTCGCCACAGTCAGTCAATGTGCCCTGATGATCACTCTCTCTAATGGACTATTTATTTATCTTTCAGGGGGCTCTGTGTATTATAGAGTAGAAGAAGCATTTATCACCCTCTTGTCACTTGCTTGTCATGTATTGTAAAAGAAAATGATTAATGGCTCTCATAAGTGACAGAATATTTCATGTTTTCATCCCTCAGTATATTTGCACTTGCTATTTCTTGTCATAATACAGTATTGTTTGTCTTGTGAATTTCAACAATGTACAAGTAAACCATGACTATGTAAAGATGTTGAGAAACAAGTAAGCTCTGACTGGTGAGTAAGAAAAACACCTTCTGTTGCTAATTTAATAAGACAGAGTTGATAGCTTTTTTAAAAGCTATTTTTAAGTGAGATACATGGAACTTTTGAGTGTGTTTTTTAATAAATTGACCCAGAAGGTAAGTAATGACTAACAGTTTTTAGATTTTCAGATTCTTGTGTTGGGTAAATGTGATAAAAGGTAGGTGGGTCTGACGCACTGGCTTTTCTGTGGACACTGTGAGTATGTGCAGGTAGGTTATATCTGTCTGTTGTTGTCTTGACTGGGACTAGAGTCCGTATGAAGATGAGGTAAGTCGAGGTAAGTGTGGGGGGGCCCGTCAGAATAGCAAGTTGTTTTTGATGTAGCATGTTCTTGTATGAGATTGATTGTGTTATAACAAAGTTTTACTGCTAATTGGGCGTTTAGCGTGAGGATAAAAACATTAAGAATTGTCAAAGGCACGTGGTTAACTTGTGGAAAAGTGTATGATGAAGTGGTAGAGTTGGCGGTAGGGTACATACAGGCGTTACATTGAAGGTGCTAGTAAACAAGTTACTTCTAACATCGTCGTCGTTTCCAGGGAACAAAGTAGTGTAACACTGTTAAATTAGTTACTAAATGAGTGAAGCTATTATTACTTATCACACATAGGATTAAAATATTCATGGTACTTTGAAAAATAATTCCTATTCACTGATTATTACACTGTTGTTTTGGTAGAAACTGTAGTCAGACATTGTTATAGAACTACTTTTACTGGAATCTGAAAAGAGATTGTGTTGTAGTGTCGTGTTGCTCAACTGTTGGTCAGGGTAGGATCCACTGGTTTGATTGCAGCTGGTACTTTGAGTTATGAACCCATTGAGAGATTTGTTGTTGAGTGGTAACGTGTTTGTAACTGCAGGTGACAGTGAATCGTCTATTTGAATGACGACACCGCATTATACCGACTATATTCTTATCATCTGGGCCGTTTGTGACAGCTAGAGGTTTTGTTAGGAAATCGTTTGATTGTATTGTTTGGATTTCTTAAAGTGATATTTGGACCTACTCTGTGTGCGTACACAAGCATTACTGAATGTGAATGGTTTTTACAATGAGGCAGAACAGAGACGGTGACTTTGTGGCTAAACTTGACAAACACAGTAGTGATGTAACAAAATGTCACCGCAGATCATTTTTATGCCATTTTATAGAGGACGAATGTAACTTCTCTTGATGTTCCTAGTTGTCAAAATGGCTAATGTGGGTGATTATCTATAAATTAAAAATAATATTGAATCTTTTGTTAGTTAACAAAAAAACATCCAGTGTCTCGTTGTTTATGGCAGCCTAAATTTACGTGTGATGGTTTTTTTCTTATACCATATTTTGTTTCTTTATTTAATAATATGCTAAGAATGTGAACCAGTATTCTGTAAGAACCAGAATTAATAAGCTGAATCAAAACTGATATTCTCTGTACAGCAACGGTAATAAAACGGCAGTTTACATATCGTATGACTTATCTTCCTAACGTTGAAGTTCTGAAAGTACACAGATGACAGATCAAGACTCACACCTTCAAGATCAGCATAACACTATTACACATTTACAACAGAATATTGTCACTGCATGAAGTGTTGAATAATCTCAAATATTGATCTAGATATTCTTATTATTGATTGAACTGAAACTCGTGTCTTAATGTTAGGCTTCTGAAGAACTGTGCAGTATAGTCAGAGTGTTTGTGGGGGTCCCCCTGTGTTCATAATTAACATTGATCAGTGGTCACAGGGCACCAGGATGCACAGACTATGAGGTAAGTCTGTGGAGTGACGAGAGGCCATTAGAACCTGAGTAAAAACGTAGACTGACATCCAAGCAAACCTCTCTCACTTCATTATTGCAGGGTTCCAGCTTCCTTCCAGTGGAAAGCCAGTACAAGTAAACAATAACAAACAAGCTTCTACTTCTTTCTTGTCACCATTGCTAGACAAATGTATATGGATCAGCAAGGAGACGAAAAATGCGTCCTTTTGAAGGTTTTCAACGCAAGGCTATTGTAATTTGTCCCACGGACGAGGATTTAAAAGAACGAACATTAAAGCAAACCAATGAGCAGGGGAAGGATGTGCCCGATCATGCTGTTTTAGAAATGAAAGGTAGGAATGCTGTGGAAACAACAAATAAAACACCAGATCTACTTTTTACTTTTCTATGTGTTGTCTCTAAAATCAAACTTGGAAGATGCCCCCTCCCCCCCTTCCCCCATCATAGGCTTTGGCCAGATATCAGACCTGGACATTATTTTTAAACAGTCCACATGAATTTGATTCTTCCTTATTTTTGCCCTCTATCTGCCACTTGTCATACAACTTACTTCTAATGCACTGCAAACTGAGACGTGGGCCTTGTTGAGGTCATGTAATAGTAGAGTTAATATTGCACAATTGTCTTCCCTGAAAAGGATGTTTCCAAATAACAAACGTACAAGCAGTCACATGCTGAAGTTGTTGGAAGTTAATTTGTCACAGCATTACATCAGCTTTGCTTGGTTTGCAGTGCTGTTTCCTCTTCTCACCAACCTTCTAGTTGTCCTTTTTGTCCCCCTGCCCACCTCTACTGAACTCCTCCCTCTCCTGTGTCTGCTTAAACAAATTTTTCCTCCATGTTCTCCTGGAGGTGATGTTTGTTCCCTTTACCCTGCCATCTGCTGTCATCTATCTGCTCTTAGTTTCTCTATGATTTCCAACATCTCTGTATGGTACTAATTATTTTTCATTTTGTCTTCTGGTGGTGTGGCTGCTTTGGTCCTCACTACAACCCCCTACCCCTTCTCTTTCTCTCTGCCTCTCCATCCGTCTCTTGCTGGATGGGCTGTCTCTCTCTTCTCCTGTGGTCACCTCTGTCACTCTCCAAGCCAACTTTACTCTCCCTGAGGCTTGCGACTTCCTGGAGGCAGTGACGTTCATTGAACTGCAGCGCGATGAGGCTGAAAGTCTGCTGAAGCAGTACAATGAGGAGGGCCGCAAGGCTGGCCCGCCCCCTGAGAAACGCTTTGACAACAGACAAGGCGGGTTCCGTGGCCGTGGCAGCGGTAGCTTCCAGCGGTATGACAACCGCGACAGCTCCCGCGGTGGTTACCAGAACCGCAGTGGAGATGGAGGCAGTGGATACAGAGGAGGTGAGTGGAGCCGGCACTCTTCCATATGTTGTCTTTAACTTGAGCATGTAAAGCGATAGTATGTTGGAAAAAGTCCCCGACCATCAACACGTACCGCTGTTTTAAAAAGAACCGCACATCCTTGTGCTTTGAACGTAATGCTACACGAGAGGCTAAATGGTTAGGCATATTGTAACCAACATATTTTGCTTATTTGTCAGGCTACAATCGTGGCAGCTATAACCAGAACCGTTGGGGCAACAGCTACCGCGACGGAGGCTCTGAGGCACGCGGTGGATATAACCGCAGCCAGCAGTCCGGAGGAAGCTACAATCGCCCGGCCCCTTACAGCAAGGGAGGATACAGCCAGGTACTACCTTATGTACAACATTTGAGAATTGACCAAATAAAAAACTTAATTTAATAGAAAGTTAATGTATGTTCCTGAATTTCTTACTTCACCTCCAGGGCTACAGCCAGAGCTACACTCCAGGGTACAACCAAGGCAGCTACAATCAGAATTACTACAGCAACTATAGTCAGTACCCAGGATACAGCCAGAGCTACAGCCAGACACCTACCACGGCACAGACCTACAACCACCACCAGCAACAGCCACAGCAGCCACAGCAGCAGCCGCAGCAGCAGCAGCAACAACAGAGCTACAACCAGCAATATCAGCAGGTAACTGACAACTAATGAAACACTGCAAAACAACCAAAATGGGGTGTGGGCATTATGGGTCTATCAGAGGACACGGCTCTATGCTAGGCTAGGTCACTAGCACCCCAGTTGGCAAGACTAGCCTACTTGCAGTACAGAGCCAAACCTGCCAGTTTAGGGAGTATTAACAAAAGACACAACGGCAGAAACATTGAATGCCTTCATTAATTCATTATAGTTACAATAGATTTATATGGTGACTCAGTTTCAGTGTTAACAATTTACTGACAGAAAAACAGTCAATCAAAAATGTGTCATTTAAAAACCACTGCACCTTTCAACTTTCTGCCCTGTATGTTTGAACTAAGAGTTTAGCTAAATACACAGCTAGCTTAAATAAGTCAGTAGCTGTCTTGTTTGGTCACAATACAAATGTGCAGACATAATTCTGAGTCAACCAAAGGCACTGCCCTGCACAAAGGAGCAAACAACAAACGTTTTGATTGTTTATTATTTGACACTGGAGTGGTGGAGTATTCCTTCTGAAAATGACCCACTGTGCTGAAGGGAAGTGCAAAAATAGAGATGGAGGGGCAGTTTGGAGGACGTTTTTAAACATGCTCTGGCTTTCTGTTTCTCTCTCTAGTATGCTCAACAGTGGCAACAGTACTACCAGAACCAGAACCAGTGGAACCAGTATTACAGCCAGTACGGCAGCTACCCTGGACAGGGCAGCCAAGGCTCTTCTTCTGGTTCCCAGTAGCTTCACCCTGCATCTGTACCTGCATCCACCTGTGTCCTAAACACTCTGACCTCTGCGGCAAATAGATTTTGTACACTCTCACATTAAGTCCCCAACCATAAGCGTCTCTGTCTGGTTTAACACAGTAGCCTTCATTCCTCACAAATCAATGTACGCATAAACTGTATACAGTTTGATGTCTTTTCATTTTTTTTTACTGAATGAAGTCTTACTCTAAGCAGTGACCGTGAGGTGGTAGATGATAGGTATCAAAACATTTAATGAATGTTATCTATTATGCATCGAATGTGGATGTCTGTTGAACTGCAAACTCCACATTTGCTACAGGTTGAAGAGGTGATAATTGTATATTTCTAGGATACATAGTGTGAAAAGGTGACAGGGCAGGAAACATACAGCAAAGCCTGAATATTCTTGCTTGTTTTGAGAAGTTTAACAAAGAACAAAATGCATGCTTTTCCCCTTCATGACCCTTTCCTCTGGCTTGCTCTTTATTTTTCATTTACCTAGTGAGCATATTTTATTTACTCCCAATAGAATTCAAACATGGAACATTTTTATAGGTGTTGATACTGTAGTATTTAAGCGTTAATTCAGTCTTTGATTGAGAAGAATATTTTGCCACTCTTGAGTAGTTGTATGTGCAGTTTTTTTTATCCCTTTGTGATTGGTGTTCATTGAGTCCAGTAGTTCAAACCTGTTGTAAAACCGATTTTTTTCTACCTGAAAATGAAACCTGATTATGACCAGTTATCCAAGCTGTCTTCTTGTCTTTATACAATAAATGCAATTGTATACGCCTGTACATGTCTATATGATCTTTCTTTCCCCTGCTAGTGAGGTCAGTCAAACACAACACATCGTGCATGATTTATCATTGTTGGTGTATTTTTCTCTTTTCAACACATAGAAGCATTTAGCTAAAAAATAATATGCCATGTTTGCAGCGCATGTATAGTTCCAGTGCAGTCCTGCTGAACCTTGAATGAACTTTTGAAAGTCAAATGTTGTCAGGGCAGGAAATAAATGTTTTCTGCTGCTACTTATGGTGGCTGGTGGATTAGACTTCACAAGCGGCTTTTACTATTTACCAACCAAACTAGGGGTGGGTGATACGGACAGGCTGTTCTGTCACAATTACATTGTTTGTGATAACAATAGAAATTTTGATGGAAGATTTTCTGGAAATTTATCCAAGAAACTGATGGAAATGTCAAGGTAGTTTAGTCACATTCAGAAATCCAGTAAATCCAATACTGCCATAAAAAAGGGCTTCAATGATTTGGATGGTCTGCCATTGTTTGACTTAATATAACCAGAGATATTAAAGGAATAGATACCTTGTAAATGATATATTAATATCTACTTTATATCATCAAAACCCAAATCTTTTGGTGACTTACTTTCCAAATGTGGAACGTGCAGAGTTGTTACATAGCTGCCAAAGTTAAAATTAACCACACTTGTTGAGGTTAGTGTTCATTTCCTACCCTGTATGTTTTATGTGTATAGAGAAATGGGAAACCCTTGTGTCAGCTGTCACAAGTGACTTTATGGACTGAGGTTGTGTAGAGTCTTAGCACCAGAAAACCAAGGCATCTGTTCTAAAAACTGAATGAGGTTTATAAATTACAGTAGGAAAATTGAAGTTTGAAGCCTAAACAATAAGCCAAACTAATTAGACAAACATAAAATTGTAAAAACATGTCACATCCATTCTCGAAACGTGAGCGAGTCCATGTATAATTCACATTCTCATGTGAATGTCATCAGTTCAACACCAGGTGGACACAGCTCTGTCAGAAACGTGGTGGTGTCTGGATGTTTTGTCCATGAGGGGAATATTAGCAGATATTGTGCTCAGTCTGGCTCTCTGCTCTTGTCTTTGTAGAGATGCAGCTCCTCCATCTTCTCCTGCAAGAAGGAAACGGGCATGGAGCAGCCGCGGGTTCTCTGTGGCAGTGTGTTGACCTGGAAAACAGAAAAGACTCCTTTATCATCAAGATAAAATGATCAAACATAAGACACAATATTTTATTGTGGGGTTTCTAGTCGGAAACATTATTGGTACATCGAACATTTCACTTTTTGTTTTGTCTGCACAGAAAGCACTTCAAGAAAATAATCCTTAAAACAGTCCTTGAAGACTTGAGGTGTGTGGGTTATCCTGAGTGAAAGGGACAGTGTTTCCTGCTGCTTTTGAATTTGTCAAAAACTAAATGTAGCAAAATCCCATTCACATCACATCCTTTGTTAAACCCTCAGTAAATAAAACCCAAACTATGGGCTCAGTACCTCTGGTGGTAAGGGTGAGGTGACGGAAGCTACTTTTCTCAGTTCTCTATTGTTAACGCAAATTTACTTTTGGAAAGAAACAAAGGATTATGTCTTGGTTTAATTTGCTGCGTTGTGTGAGGGATTTTAGAAAAGAGGTCTAATCAGCCGCCCTACGTGAACACACCTGTGTAGGAGCTTTTGGGGGGGGGGGGGGGGTGACTGGGGCCAAAACAAAATAAATTAAAAAG
>JAVQJL010044901.1:0-18285 GCA_036024295.1 Nannoperca obscura | reverse complement strand
AGAGAGAGAGAGAGAGAGAGAGAGAGAGAGAGAGAGAGAGAGAGAGAGAGAGAGAGAGAGAGAGAGAGAGAGAGAGCGCTTGTGTGAGTAAATGCTGTGTGCCTTTTATGAGCTTGTCTGAGTGATTTCCCAGTGAGAGTGCGTTTTACAGCCGGATTCCTCCAGGATGAGTCTGACTGTTTGATAGAACAGCCCCATGGCGGCCTCCCACTCTCAAGCCTAATGAGCAAGTCTAACAGGTGGTCCATCGGAGCACTGAAAACAAGAGGAATTAGGCTGTTTGTATGTAAGTTGCCTATTTGCTGTGTAGAGAGTATTTTTTTAATACCAGTAGTGCTACTTTTTTCTCCATCCAGTGAGGAAATTGAATCATAAACACAATATTTCTTGGATGAGAAATTGGCAGTCTAAGATGCTCTGTGGTTTGTAGAGTAAACGATCAAACAATTTCATAAAACCTGGAAGGTAGTTGCCATTTATTGACTGATTTAAGGTTGTTGACATTTCATACACTGTCAGAATTGTACTGTGAACAAGCGGCTTTGTTTCATGATCCCTCTATGAAAGACTTATAAAACAGGGGCACAATTTATACAGCTGGAATGAAAAGAGCTATAAAAGTGTTAATTGTTTCCAGTTGCACTTCAAAGTTATGTAATGTCAGTGACATGAATTTATTGCATATATTTGTAGTTGAGTGAAATTTTCATACATGTAGTGTTATCATTACGTCAAAATGTCAATGTGTCCGATACACAAAGTACATCAGCCTCAGTTGTCTTGTGCTAATTAGCAAAAATTTGCATGTTAACATACTAACATGCTAAACTAAGATGGTAAACACTGTAAGCATGACACCTGCTAAACATTAGCATGGTAAATAAACAAGACACAAAAACAAAAAAACTGAACATTATAAAAGGGGGTTACCCATTTTAAGTCTTAAATATCCACAAATAAAAGGTGTAAAGACAGAAAATGTTATTTGCACAACAGCAACATCTTATTTTCATTTTTTGCCGAATTCACTTAGGTTCCATTTTGCAGAAACATGGAAATAGGTTTTGCCTTGCTCCGAACTGTAGGTGCTGCTTTGGTAAATGTCTGAGTCACAATAAATATCTCTAGCCTTCATGAGTCTTCACAGTTTACTCTTTTTTCTGGATTATGTGGAACTGCACTTTTTTATCACAGCAAGGTCCTTATCTCAAATTATTCTCTGTTACACTAAGTATTAATTGGGTTTAGCGAGGTTAATTACTTCAAGCATACTTCTATCTAATCATAATAAAATCTGTATTTATGCTAATAACTCAGCCAGTAAAAAGATTAAATGAGCTTTGTAATTATACTGTATTTAAAAAAAATCTAAGGCTGACAACAAGTGCATCTTTTTGCTCATGTTGTTTCTAGACTTTTAACATTATCACCAGCATAAGAGTAATAAAATTCCATTAATACTTATTAGTTTTTTTTTTCTCCTCTACTACGTCTTTTTGTGCTGCTTACAACTTTTCAACCTTCTACTGAATGACCAATATACAGTATGTTGGAAACAAAGCAGGAGCGTGCATAGCACGACCAGAGGATTTCTTTTGTTTTGGCGTGAGCTCATTAAATGATGGTGTGTTAGAATGCATGGGCTCAGGGTGGGGTGGGGTATGTGCCCCTCCACCACCCCCCTCCTGCATTGCTGTTACAGCTGACTTTTAATGCAATCTGATTTAAAAGCTTGTGAATAATTCCCGTGGGGTTTCGGTTTGTAGGTCATTGTGCCATTATGGCTTGTTCCTGGTCTGTCGGCGGGAATATGTATGCATGAGTGTGTGTCTGGGTGTGTGTCGGTGGGGGAGGGGGGGCAGGGCAGGGAGGCTTCTCCCACTTCGTAGTTTCTGGGTCCATACTGCTGTAGGTGGACACAGAGTGAATACACCCACCCCCACAGACTTGACCCACAAATCCCTTCCTCTGGGCAACAAAGGGATTATGGGAGAAATAGACTAATCTCTCTCTGTTAATGTACTTATGCAATGTGTTTGCCACACAAGCCCTGGCATCACCCTAATATTAGAGAGCAAAAAAAAAATATTTGTTTAAATATTGTGTTCTATTTTTATTTATTTAATCATGCAAAACTTTTTATGCTTTCTGTGCAGAGCAAAGAAAGAAAATGCTGCATTTCCAATCTGAGAGCCTTTGTTTTCTTTATTTGGGATACTTGAGAAGGAACACTGGGCTTGTAAGGGGCCACCTGCAATAACAAATTACTCCCCAGTGTGGAGGAAACATCCAAAAGCAGCACTCTGGATGATTTTTGTCTTGATTTATTATTATTCTGCATATGCCTGAGAGTTGTGCGTGAAATATATCTGGAGGTGTTGCAAGATGAAAAATATACCTTTGTGAAGGGCTTTCCAGCCAGTTGTATTCAGTAGCACATACCAGAAGAGACAGTTTGTTACTTGGACAAATGCTTGGAGAGCAACTTTCACCTCAGAATGGTATTTCTGGCCTGCTCAACTCAAACACCTTTGATCTCTCCTTTCAGTTTATTTCTGGATGTCGTGTCTTTATCTGCTGTTGAGGTGGGAGTGGAGTGATGGTGAGTGAAGAAGACTGAATAAGGATGAACTTATCACCTTGTCTTTGGCCAGACGGATCGTGTGGAGGGTTTCACCATAATCTAGCATGGCTCTGTTTCCCTTGTTTAAATGTTCCTGTCTTGATGGTGTGATACGGTGTATCCCAGGCTAATTCAAACAGTCCAGACAGAAATAAGCCGAGGGATTTTCTGCTGTAAAGGTTAGCACGCTGGAATGGCTGCTAACAGATCACGTTATTGTTCCTCCTCGAACATTTAGAAATGACATGTTTTCACATACTGTAAAATGATTGTTTCCCCTCCACATTTGGCCTGATGATGAAATATTGTTTAATATTCTTCTTGGGTGATATTTATCTTAGAGGGAAGAGCTTTGATTTTGCACCGCAGGAAGAACATGTGAGTAGTCCTCATGTTCCACAGTTCTGGATTGTGTTTGAATCATATCCAAACTAGATCCCAGATGCTGGACCTGGGTGGTCACACCCATAGCAATTTAACACAATGCCTGTTTACTGCCTCTCATTTGGTAACCAAATATTGTTTCTTAATTTTCCTGGTTTTAAAAAAATCAACCCTACACATCAGGGACGTTTAACTGGTTGACCACACAATTTAGCAGACAAAGCCACTAAACTGTCACAGTATTATTTCCTTTCCAGATGTTCTAATGGCGGTATCATCATCTCTCACCACCTCTGTTTTCACAGTGTGTTCACAATGTGAGCCAGATGGGTTGTTCTCTTCTGAGGGCAGCATGGATGTGAAGATATACTGTATGTTTACCCTAACTGACCCGAATATAAGACGGTTTTGATTATAAGATGACCCTGCTTTTCCAATGACTATTTTTGTAAATAGACACTTTATTAGACTATTCCTCTTGGAAAAGTTTCCCTGAGATACTGTTATTCCAATCAGATGAGAGTCCTCATCTTTTAAGCCTTTTCTCTTTTTTCACACTGTCTTTTTGAGCTCCTCATCAATACGTTTTGGCTGCTTGTTAGATCTAGGCCTCAGTCTCTTTCTGCAGTAAAAAAAAACATTGACTTTTCTTTTTGTTTTTCTCTGTTGCAGCTAATCACCTTACATAAGCTGTCAGAAACTCCTGTAGGTTAAACTGAACTAACTGAGGCCTGACTAAATGGACATGGAAATCTATTGGCTTCTAATGACTGATGTCCATTAAAGGTTTAGACAAGGTGGTGGCTTCTTACCAAGGCTTGTGTGTCCCTGCTCTCTCAGCTCTCCATAAGAAATAAATTGCCCTGTTGCTCACAGTCTGAACGTACAGTTAGAATTGAATATGTAGCTTTTACAGCGGTGTAACAATAACTATCATATTTTACAATAGTGGGACACATCACTCTACCCAGGAGCGAAAAGAATTCTCTGTGTTGCAGTTTATTTAACCTTATCAGAGCTGATTTCAAACACGGCCTGTTGCATGGAAACAGGAGTACTGTTAAGCTTCTCGAGCACATCCAGGCCACTCCCAGGCATCCATCGTGGACTGCAACAAGCTGCTGAGTGCGGTTTGAAGCATTCGTGTGTATGTGCTTTGCATGCTGAGCGCTGATGGATAGGTAGTGACAGTTGTGAGATATGGCCTGCTGGACATCTAGGACAGGGATTGTAGTGTCTGATGAGAGGCATCACCAGCCTGCTGCTCTCTGAACCCCCTTCTCATCTGCTGTTAGCAGCGGATAATGCAGTTTTAAAGCTTCTTGTGTAAGAGATCTGGTCACCGAAGACAGGACGGGAGGGGACAGGGAATGACGTAAAATGTTCTTCGGTTCTTCCTTCCATTCTCCCCTGATCTCTGATCTTGAGCACTTGGGAGGTCAGAGGAGCAGAGCCACTGATCCTGATATCTTAAGAAAAGGTTTCCTGAGAAGCGTTGCTGCCTGCTCCTTGCCCCCTTTTGGCAGCTGACCTGGAAACAGCGCAGAGAGCAGCTGACGACGACAGAGTCTGCCTGTTTGTGGGGCCTGCAGACGAGGGGCTGAAGGGCCTGAACTGCCTCCCTGGTTTTTTGATCCGATGAAGGACATGGCTCCATCTGTTTCCTGCTCCCGAGGGCTGCGGCATTTGCAGTCAGATCGGATGTAGACAAATGAATAAACGGAAGGATGAGTCACAGCTTTATTTTCATGTTTTGACAAGTCCTTCTGCTTGAGAGCGTGAAGCTGGAAATATTGACATGTTTGTTAAATGACTCTGAGGGTGGTTGTGTGTCAGGCATCATTATAAACAGATAAACTCAAACAATAGACAGTTCCACTGACAATCTCTCTGCCTATAACTGTTAACCAATTCAACATTGACATGTTTGCTCTGCAGGGTTGCATTGTTTGCTCCGTCAATAAACAAGCTAACTGAAATGTTGGACATAAATACTTGTTATGCTCCCCTCAGGAAGCCATTTGCTTCTTAGGGGTGTCTCCCCTTTCTTTCAGCTCATCATCCACCTCCGCACTCAAACCCGTCCATCTTCTTTCTCTCGCGCAGGCCCATTGTCTTACTTCCTCCAACACCTGTCAGCTCCATTGTCACCCCTGAAGAAAAGTAAACCCATGCTCCTGCGACCTTTTCAGTGGCTCTCTCCCAACGTGGCGGGTGCCTTTGTTCCGTTTGCCTTTCTTACCAGGTTTTGGGGCAATCGGCAAGGGGGCATCCGTCTTCCCATTGAGGGAGGCGTGGTGCTCGCTGCTTGCTGGGTGTGATAATGGACCACACATGGTCGTGCTTCACCAGGACCTGGGGCCTTGGTGCGTGGGCACAGGCCCCAGATCTGCCTCCTCTCCCTCCAACTGGCCCATAAAGGGCTCTTCTTCTCAGCCTTTTGTCCAGGCCCTTTCACTTAGCCTGAGCTCTGTTGGGCTCTTTGTCCTCCTAGCTGGGGGCCCGGTGCCTCCGCGTCCACTCCCTCAGCTTTGTTCACTCCACCTACAAAATGCCACCAACAAGTATTCCAGAAATGCAATGAATGCTCGTCTTTCTGTCAGTGTGAATGTGCCTAAGTAAAGAAGGAGAAAAGGGGTTTTTGATTTCATGTTGCTCAGGAGGTTTTGCTGATGATCTGGGCAGTTTATTGAGCTGAGATGATGATGTGGATACATTCATTGGGGTACAAGATGTAAAAGAAACCAAAGCATTCCTTTCCTTACTTTTAGAGAGAATTAAATTAGATTAGAGATTAGATTAGAAGAAGTTTAATTAACATTTTTCCTGACTGAGGGATTGTTTTTTAACTGCTGTGCTTTCTGAAACGTACTCTAAATTTAGTGGAAGTGTTATTAGTGAATTAAAACCTCATGCAGACAACTTAACAATACAGAGCAGACCTCAGTCCCAGCAGTCCCCAGAGGTTGAGTAACCTCCATCACAGACCACATGAATAACAGAGAGGGCTTTTTTTAATCAAACCTGTAGACATATTTATCTATCTTGACTGAATTAAAGAGCTAAAAAACAGGCGTCAGAAGTCTGGATACTACACTAACATTTTAATACATGTCCCTCTCTCTCCATGTCCCCTAACATGTCTGACTTTGCAACCATAAATCTTTATATCCGAGACTTATTAAGTTTCCTTTTTCTTTTTGTATCTGTGAGTGGAGCTTTTTGATGTTGGACACACGTCAGGGAGGGTTCTTTCTTCTTTCTTTTCATTATATTGGAGGCCTTGCTAATTTAGAAAACTTCTGCCAAGGCCTGTAGTGATGGTACCACCCTGACACTTCATTAACATGAATCATGTAGGATATAAATGATGTCAATTTAATGAAATCCCCATCCTTCTTTAACAAGGATTTTATACCATTTGAGCATTTTAAATTGTAAAAGAATTGTCATTTTGTGTACCTCATGAAATCATTCACTAGTTTGCTGTGTTTTACCATATGAATGGCATTGATTTGTTGGTGCTGCCATGCTACCTGCACAGACCTGCAAGAGTGAAGCATAACATGCGGTTGTTAATGCCGGTCCACTCAAGTCCTCTGCTCTACATGGTCCTTTGTTGTTTCGCTGCAAACCAGGAATACACTATGGAGAAACATCAAAGGGAAACGGCTTCCTCTTGGGTAGTTTTATCAGAGACCTTGAAAAAAAATCCAATCTTTTCCTGTTCCACTCATTCAGGTCACTATGCTGCCTGTAGTATTTGCAGGTTTTTAAGTCCATGCAAGTTTTTGAGGTATTGATGGGTCTACAAACTTCCATCTACAGATTCTTTTCATAATATCTATCTGGCTCATGTATAATTTTCAACACACTTTAATGAGCGTTATTTTATTGCCTCTAACTCTTTGTAACATCCGATCTCAGTCATGCCAAACTTTTATAACCCCTCATCAAAAAAATACGAGCTTCAAAATCTCTGAGAGCGATTTGCTGCCCTCACGTCTACATTTGTAGAAGGATTTTTTTATTGGGCTTCTTAAAATACAGACTTCATTTGAACCAAAAAAGGTAGGTTTATGCTCATTATTTCATCAACACCAAGGCCTTTTCAATTTCAACACAAGCCTCTCAAAGAAATATTGATATTGAGCGACTCTGATCATTTATGCCAGCCAGTTAGGAACAAGAACACAAGCACCTGTCTGTTTAAGAATGAGGTCTTCCCCTCTAGACAGAGAAACTATAGATTGCTGTTATGTGACACCAGCTCTCAGAAGATGAGACTCAGCCAAACACATCGATTACTGCCCATTTTATCCAGTTGATTCTGTTCAGTTCATTCTGCAGTAATTCAAAGCTAATGATACGGCCTGATCAGCATGTACAGTGTATCTGAGATTTTTCTTTTATTAATACTATTGCATTTTTGTATTATATATATTGAAGAATGTGGCATTTTGTAAGCCCACTATTGGGTGTGTTGAACAAATGATTTAAGAAAATCCAATAGTGCTGACCATTGCAGTGTCAGTGTATGCTGTATCTTAGTTTGGAATTCAATTTAGCCCGACAATGGGAACTGAAGAAAATTGCCTCTGAATGTTATTGACTCAGAGAAAGAAATTCACTGGGGAAAGTCTTTTGTGGTGCAGTGACAGGAGTGACAATACCGAGAAGAAGACACAATAGGAAACATTACTGTTTATAGAGGAGGTTTTCCATTTTAGTCCATTTCAGGACACAGAGATCTATTATTAGGTATTATTAGGCATGTATGACAAATTTGTAAGAGTGTAATGTCTGCTTTGCACGTCTTTCTTTCAGATTATTGAATATTGTGTACATGTGTATGTGGCAGTTAAATTGTACAGTGTTGCATTTGTCTGAAATGGAGGGCACAGGTATTACGTGCCGTAAAAGAAAAGCTGTTTGTGACGAAAGCAAGTACCTAAAAAGAACTGAGTTTTGTCAGAACAATGTGCCTGCATGTGTTGACTTATTTCTTTGAGAGATTCTCCACTCTCTACATGGAAAAACTAAGTGAGGAAATCCAACGTCTGTTAAAAGCACAGGCACTGGTTTACGGAGGCGGTGTGGTTTGTGCGATTTGGTGGCCAATTTCAAATGCGTAAATGAGCTCCTTCGCAAAAATGCAAATTGACACCATGTGGAAGACAAAGCATTTAAAAACACGTAAGAGGCTATTTGGGTTTGTCTTGGACATGTTTATAGGTTCACAAGGCAGTGCTGTCTCACGCAATGGCAGGCAGTGCTGGGGATATTTAGTTTTTTTGTATTAGTAGAAGGCTTCAGGCCACAGCAAGTTTTGCTTTCCTCATTGTTTCTTTTCTTTAGGATTCATCTGTATCTTTCTTTCAGTTGCATATGTAAACAGTGCTTACCAAGTGGTAGCCTACAGTATACTGTAAAGCTGATCTTTTTTCTAAGTTTGCAACATGTAAGCGTTAACCCCCTAAAGACTAGTTTTCCGTTTCCAATTTAAGTTAAAATGAATACCAGATTACCATCGCTCCATAACCTGATTTCCTCCCTGTGTGCTTTGGCCCTGACTATCTGAGAGCAAGTAAACGTTAATGAGGCGGCAATATCAGCTATCAGAGGTGCATCAGTCCAGCCTGTCATAGAAAGACCGCGCTGATCCCAGAAGGAACACCAAACCCCCATCCCTCCACTCGACACTGACAGCCTCCACGCGCTCACGTGGCTGTCGATGGGGGCACCCGATCTCTGTGTGAGCAGGCTACATGTGCCTTCAATTAGGGCCTGGAACTGGAGCCCAAATGGGAGAGTTGGGGGGGGGGGGGCTGGGTTGAGAACAGTGTGAGAACACTGGCCTGTTGTGATAGGATCTAATGAGATCACTCAGAGCTGCATCCTTGAACACTGCCATTCATTAATGTAATGATTCTTTGTGTATGTGCTTGTGTGTGTGTGTGTGTGTGTGTCCCAATTCACCAAATAAGCTTTCATGCTGTGTTGTGGTCGCTGCCTCGTGGTGAGCAGAGAGAAGCAACAAGATGCCTGCTTTAAAGGTTTATCTGAAGCTAATGACTATATGATCAAAGCAAAGAGCTAAGAGCTTTCTCCTCCTCTCCTTTCTCTTGCGCTGTTAGTGCCTTTAGCTGATTGGTTCTCTTATTTTGTGTTTGATTGATTGCACAGGGCTTTTAGAAAATAGCCACTAATCGCAGCGCTCCCCGAGAACCCCTGCATTCAAGCAACATCTTCCTATTTAAACAAAAGAGCCTTATAGCTGTGGGGAGAACCAGGACAAGACACAGCTGTTTCAAATGCTGAAGATATAAGATGGTCAGGGCACTAAAGATGTCTTCTCCTTTCTGCTCCACTGGCTTTCTAAAAGGCTCTTCCTGCACCTAAGCCCCTATGCAATAAACATCAGTGAGCGGAGGCCTCTGCGTTAATGTGCCATGATTCAGGCGCTTTCTTCAGGGCTGCTTTGTCTCATAAAGCTTCTCCATACAAACAGGTTTAGGAAGAAGAATGGCAAATGCTGGACAGACAATCCATTCACTCATTTGTTGCTTCTCTGCATAGTCGTCTGAGCTCTGGCTTGCACAAGATTTTTCCATCCCACTCTGCTGGTCCCCTCCATCTGGTGCAGGTCTAACTGAACCCCTCCGTGGGTCAACATCATCCGAGCCCAAACCAGAATTCTTAAACGGCCCAGTGGTGGGCCAGGCTGGATGGGTCTTGCACGCAACACGGCCAGAGAGGCCAGAAAGAACAGCCTCCTCTGCATTGTTCGCTCTTTCCATGTGAAAGAGAAGCACTCTAAACAGGAGAGGAGGAACAAATCAAACAAATTTATTACCACTCGGCCGAAAAGGTCAGAGTGTAACAAAAGCCCTCCTGTTGTGAGGAGGAGTGCTGTGGAGTGGCCCCCTCTGAACAGAGCCTGGGTGACTACTGCAGCATTAGACATGGGTCAGGCTAAGGGGAAACATGGAGGTAGAACTAGTTTGAGAACAAAGACCTTGTTCTTGATTCTTGTTACGCTGTGACGCTTATTTGAAAAAAACTTGTTTGGTAAAATTTTCCACTTTAGTGTTACATTGCCTAAGAAGACACTGAGATATTTTATTTTTCAATTTGGTGACCATTAGCCTATAGGAAATTTAACAAAATATAGACAGTCCAGGTCATTAGAATGTTAAACTTTATGAGAAATGTAGTGTTACATACTGTGCCATTTATAATTATTATTTTATAATTTTTCTTGATATCTGATTGGCAGATCCTAATTTAATAGCATTTTTACTTTTTAATCTAGGAATTATCAAATGGTGATTTGTTAGCTTGTTCTCTTTTCTTACATTTTTTGCAAAATCATTTGTCCCCCATGCTTTTATTGACTATACACTAGTGTGGCTCCAGGGATGGCAATGTCAGTCTGTGGGCCAGATGGTGCCCCACTTTTGATCCAGACTGAAATATCTATTGGATACATTACCTTGAAAGTTGGTACAGGCATTCAAGCTCTTCCTGGGATTCTAACGACTAAATCGATTTCCTCAGTTTTGATCTAGCGTTATCATCAGGTCAGACATTTTTAATTGGGTTTAGCTAATGAGCAAATTGTAGCATGCTAAAATGCAAAACTAAGATTGTAAACATGGTGAGCATTTTACCTACTACATGTAAGCATGTTAGCTTGATAACCTTAGCATGTGTACAATTATGCCCACATATCGTCAGACAGAGCAGCATGGCTGTAGCTTCTTTGTCTTTTTTCCCTCTTTTTCTTTCCTTTTTTGAACAGACAGGTGCTTGTGCGTCAAAATGTGGGAGTGCATGGGTTCCAATTGAATTTCACCCTCAAGGGGGGAACTCACTTTTATGAAAACCATCTGAGCCTCAGCCGTGGTAAGTTCTTACCTCTGACTGCTCGCCATACTTTCCAAAGGAGGCAGTCAGTTGAAAATAGAGGCAGTGACAGATACAAAGCAACACTTTCTGTTTGGACAGAAGAAAAGAGAGGACTTAGTGCCTGAGAAAGAGAGGGATGTATGTGTGAGAGAGGCCAACAGTGGTGACCCAGCAGCTCTTTGCTGTCTTGCCACAGCTCTGCACATGCTGACAGATTTATTGGATACATAATCAGAGTGTATATCACCCTGATATGCTCTGCACAGCGCAGCTCCTGTAATTGGCTTTTATACCTGAAATCAACTATAAACATCACACGACTTTACACTTGGCCTGAAAATGTGACTTTGACATTTGGCAATTTGTTTAGAACGCTCCTGGTTTGGACAGTGATCAAGATCGAGAGCAGCAACAACATTCACAGCCATTGTTTGGTGACATTAGAAAGTATTCTACCTTAATGAAATGTTATGTTTGCATAAAGTGAAGTTGTTACAGTTAAGTTTTGGAATTTGTAGCTTTCAGAATACCTTTTAGGTGTTGTTGAATTGTTTTGATGTCGAGTTGGTCAAAAAGTAATAGAGGCAGACTTCTAGACAGCTTTATCAAACAGGGCAGTGGCCCTAAGGCCTCTGCTGGACATCAGAGGATTGAGCAGGACCCATACATGCCCCTGGCAACTTTACACTATGGGATTCAATACTGGGTTGCCAGGATTCCTGCTCGGCCAGCCTGGTTGGCCGGATAGGAGTGTGGCTCACTGGTTGGTAGGTTTGCTGGCTGGCTGGTTAGTTCTGGGGATCAGCATTCAGGTCATGCCCTGCTGTGCCCATCCCGTACAGCACAAAGGGCTGATCGGGGATGCTAAACAGCAGGCACGGGTATTCACCGAGCTTAAACAGACTGCAGTGCTGGACGAGCCTGCCCAGCTCCAGACTCAGTGTCTCAGTGTCCTAGTGTTTACTTGTCTACTGTGCCATGAAATGGAGTGAGTGTGTATGATTGTGCCAGTGGAGAAATGCAAATACCCTCCCTGAAGCGAAGACCTATTCGATTTAGTTAGGGAATGCTGCTGGATGAATTGGACACAGTGTTGCATGTTGCACTCTGAAAAACACTTTGATACTTTTTAATAAGCCTTTGGTGAGGCTTTTATATGAATGCAGGTTTGCAATATTATAGAGAATGTTACATTAGACACTTTCAGCAAAGCTTGAGACAATGGATCCTGTATTTGTACATCCATTTTGTTGTTAGGAAGTGTATTTTTCTTGATCAAATAGATAACTTGAAGAAAACTGATCTAAAACATAAACATGTAAATAAAAGATATGGGCCAGTGGCTCTAAAAAAGTGCAAATGTGTCTGTTCACACTCACAATGTATAGAAATAAAAACTTAGAGGAACACTAACAAAGTCAGCATATTACATGCAGTCACAAACTGATGATATAGAGTGAACACATATTGAAGGGAAGAATTGTTCGTTAGAAGGACACAGTAGATTCAGCTTGGATTACCATGGTCCCTGACCTTTATCCATCCTTACTCTCCTGCCTGTCATCAATTACATTGATGGACGGAGGCATCAGGTGTCCACAGCCAGGAATAATAGCATATCAACCTCCACTTAATTTGCTCTCAGGAACTGTGAAAAAAAAAGGCTATTTTATTATTATGTAAATGAATAAAATGTTGGTTAGTTTGACAGGGAAAAAAGATGAAGGTGAAAGTTATAGTTATAGTTCTCACTCAGAGCACCTATGAATATTTGCAGAGGGCAGTGAATATTTTCAGGTCAGTGAATTAAAATGAAATAGCAGAGATATTTATTATCTCTTCTGCCTGAGTAATAAAAAATGGTCATGCTAAAAATTCTGTGTAAAAAAATGTGTTTTCTTTTATCTTTTATCAGTAAGCCTTTTAATATAGGCTTACTAATCACACATGTCAAATGGAAGAAAGCAGCCATTCATTCTTGACAATAGGGATTTTACGGCGGCCTCTGTGGTGGTGTGTTGACTACAGTGAGCTACCTCACTAGTGTGCTGCTCTCTTGCTAAAGCTAAAATATCAAAACATCCAGTGACACTTTGAGACTGGAGATATTAATTACATTTTAGCCTGAAGATACAGAAATGGAGAGTTCTGAATGTAAGCCAAAATAAATTTGGACTTTTTTTCCATGTTGAATGGGACCCAGGTGCTTTTTTTTCTCTCTGGCTGAGCTGGTCTTAAAATGTTATTGCTTGAATACATTTAATCTTATTTGGCGTACATTGTCAGTGGATCTCATCCATATCCCCAGAAGAAGCTACAGTATTTGTAACAATGCCCAAAAATAGTCATTTCCCCCCTCTCATTTGGCAAATGATTTCCTCCTATGTTTGGACATTTCATCTCCATCACCGTCTGCATTAATAATTGATGTATTCAAATGAGCTTTTTGGGAGTTGGATTGTTTTTCTGATGCCACTGAATGCATCAATCACAGCATCCTAAAGGCACAAAATAGAACATTATTTATCTTTTATTTCATGAAGAGCTGGAGAGCAAAAACATTATGTTAAAAAGTCTAATTACAATTACATTGTTAAGACATTATTTTTAAAATGAAATATGTACTCTTGACCATAGGAAAATACATTTTGTCTATATTAGGTACCATAGGTGCAGTGGAGGTATGCCATTAATGACCTGCTAGCATGCCCATGGGAAGAAACATTAGACAAAAGAGCTTGCCGGAAACACTGAGCGGGCTATCCCGGTGTCTCTGTGGCTGTCTAAAAATACCACTGTGCTTCTTTCAGATACTGAAGCTGGGTGATGACATATAGTTGGCAGACCTTCGATCACTTTCCCCAAACTCCCACCAGAGTTGATATTCTTTTCACATGCTGTCACAAATGGAAATCTTTATATGCCTTGGCTGTCTTTCTCTTCAGTCTCTCAATATCCAAACTGTGCACTAGTTAATCTCTACTTCTGTCACCCACTGTGGAATCATTGTAAATATTATTAATTGGTTTCCTCTTGACATTTTTTTATTATTTGCTTGTTCATCCCAGTCTGTGCCTGTGAAAGTTTGTGAAATCAGTCTGAAAATAGAAACCCCCCATGTACATAATTTGAGAGAAATATTCTTTCCTCTCTTAAAAACATTATGTAAAGAAGGCACCAAACAGGTGGTAGTCTGACATGGAAGCAACACAGCCTATTGCATGTTGTAGTAGAAATATTGGCTTAAAGATCTAGAGTCAAGTCTTTGACTTGTGAAAATGTTGCTACTAGCGAAATTCAAACTTTTTTAGCCAGCAGCCTGCTTCCAGTCTTTATGCTGTTTATAGGCGGTGATCGGTAACTTCCTGAAGTCCTGTCATCACCGTGATGTTACAGGTAACTGCTTCTGGTCAAGAAATAGAATGGCACATAATCTCCCATAACACAGCAATTGTTATACTTCCGTTTTTGTACGGATTAAATAAATATGATATAATGTGCTTCTAAGCGAGCTTTAGACGTGCTGGTAGGCAGATTTGTTACCTTCAGATAATACCAGGATAGCTGTTTCTCCCTGTTTTGAGTCTTTATGCTATGCTAAGGTAAGCTAACCACAAGTTATTTATCTGCTGGCTCCAGCTTCATATTGAATGGACAGACATGAGAGTGGTATTAATCTTGTCATCTAACTTTACTTGCAAGGAAGTGATTAATGGCATTTCCCAAAATATTGAACTATTACATTACCTTTGCTAAAGTTGTTTTGCATTCTCAAATTCCAATATTTTTGTCCTCACAAGGGGTCTCTGCATTTCAAATAAAGATTGTGCACCCCCCCAGATTCCCAGCATATGCATTCCTTGGTGAGAATAGCCTTTTTTTAATGTACTTTTCCTTCAGGCTTTGGAGGATTTTAAAAGGGATTTATTCTGGTCATACAGCTCCATTTCACCACAGCTACATCTCAAATTCATTGGGTAGTTGTAAAGGCAAAAAATCATGATGACATGTCCTTGGTTTTCAATCTATTTTCTAATATCCAGTCATTTCTCTGTGTGCAACCGCTGCTTAGTCTCTGCACAGAAAAGCCAATCAATCTTCAATTTTAGATAGCCTCTTTACGTGGGATCCTATGGTCATTGGACCGGCTGTTTTTTTCTCTCCACCCTGCCGCTGCATTCACATTATAAGTGAAACTGTTCCAGCAGTAAAGAGGTTAGCTCTCACATGATCCTTTTTCAGTTAAGGAGATAAGGAGATAGCAGGAGGATTATCATGGAAATGCTTTTGAACTCAACAAAAAGGGCTCAAGATACGACCACATAGGAAATTGTTTTACTCTAGGTTTGTGATTACATGGTCTGCGTAAGCAATTGTCCTTCATTATAGGCTAATTTATGCAAATGAAAAAGTACATAGAATAATAAATAAGGCTCTTGTCTCCATTTTGGTCTCAGAGAAAAACTAATAATTTGATCACGAATAAAGAATAACTTTGACATTTGACAGCCTTTTGACAAACTGGAAACAGTCTCTGCACCGTAGAAGAAATGGCCTATTTCCATCATCCTGTCTGTGCTTTCTGAAGTGGTGTTGGAGAGAAAGTGATCTTTTTGTGAAGCTATAAGAAAAGGTAGTCAAGCCTTTGATATGAACAACAGACACTGTGCTGTGTTTGTTTTCACTGTTTAGTTGGATTCACACATCTTTGTTTGGTTGAAGTCATGTAAAACTTTCCTAAAATTATTGAGGTGAGGAAATGCTGTTACCATTTCTAGGGTTCACCGCCACAGTTATTCCAACTTGTGGTATTGTATACAGTACAATGCATTGGCACAAAAAGCTTACATAATTGCATTATGCATAATCCACACTGTAAGTAAACAAGGTTTTGCTCACATAAAATAAAAAAAAGGTTAAAACTTTAGTTTAGTTAGCTTCGCCCCCTGTTTCACTTCACATTGTGGGAAGCAAACAGATTCTGACAGATTGAGATTCAGACAAGTTGTTGGAGGAATTGAGGTTGGCAGGAAGAAGTAGAAGATCGAGACAGAGTAATAGGAGGTAGAAAAGTTTTTCTGGGACTTCTCTTGTTAGTGGCCACATGATCTCCTCGTTCCTCTGGGAGTCAGCGCACAGGGCTGGGGGAGGAATGTGCTCCCTGCTGGAAAAGGTTTGCAGTGCACTGAGAGGTCCTCCCTGCCGCCAGCTCCACTGAGACATGTGCCCAGCCAGCCGCAGAAACTCTATCCACCTCTCCAGCTGGCCTCTGGTCTCTACTCAGCTGTTAGAGGAGCAGCGTCTGATGATGATGAAAACCTGCAGTGGATTTGCTATAGATTGGGAAGACTGACCATTACTAGTTGGACTTTTGATGCAACTGTGTTAAATCAGCTGTGGGTTTATCCCATTCATCCGTTCTGAGTAGCTCCTGCAGTGTGGTTACTGCTTGTCAACCATAGTACGTTAGGTGCTCTCAGAGGTGAACGTCTTGCACGGTGACTCAGGAAGTCAAGGCTCTAAACACAGTGGGCTTTTGAGTGACTGGTACTGGCTTTTGTCTGTGCTTTGCTGCCAGAAAAATCTGGTGTGGCTTTGAGGCAATATATAATGTATCTGACCTCACTGGCTCCACCGCAGTGTGCAATGGAAAAAGAGTGCACTTGTCTCCAAAATGGCTTTGAGATGTAATTGAACTATAATGCCTCTTATGTGAGCATCCTGCGGTGGAATGAAGATCTCCCTTGACAAATGGGCCAGAGAAAATAAACTGGCATATCTGAGTCATGAAGTGGAGAGTTGGGCTACCAACTCTTAAGCCTGCTGGTGGAGGGCTGGAGCCTCCGTCGGTCTGACTAGAGAAGCTAGAGAAACCCAATCATCTGTGTTCTGACATCCAAGGCATTTCTGTTATATCCCAGCTGATTATTTCTATGCCCCTTCCAGCATCCTGAGGCCAGGTAGTATTTATTTGCCTTAGATCTATCATGGGATAGGCTATTTCTGCTCACCGAGACCCAGCTCATTTTGTGATTTAATGAATGCTGCAATCCACGCTGCACCACACCAAACTCCCCCCGTGTTCCCTGGTATTGAGAGGTGTCAATTGCCAAAGTAAAGTGTTATGCTTAATAGCTCCAGAACAGCTAAAGAAGCTGTCATGGAAGTCAACTGCTTTTTCCTCATATTTGTTTATTTTATTCACATATACAAATATTTACTTCTTGCCTTGTGCTGTCTGTGGACCCCCCTTACCTTTTTCTCCACCCATCTCTCTTTGAACTAATTGAGTGTGTTAATTGTGACTGCCGTGAGGACACATTACAACCTGGTGCACTTGGCTTGTTATCACGTGTCATGTCCCATCTATCACGCCTTTAATTACAACACCTCTGTTCTGAGATTGCCAACCACCGTCTCCCTGCAGAGGCTCATTCTGTTGACTTCAAATCATCAGCACCATCACCTCCCGTTGAGAGCGGCAGAGGCCCGTCGCTTTGTCAGACACCTTGTAACGTGGTAGAAAGGATAGGAAAAACATTTACCATTGAAGGACTAATAAAAAATAAATTGTGGTTGATGTAGCAGCATTGCGTTAGGTCACGCAGGTTCATACCTGACAGAGGGGAAGTCAAACTGGCCCCTTATTTTGCGGCCATGCCTGCCAAAGCGGGCTGAAAGTACACATTTGGTGTTTATCCTTAAACACGGACGGATCTATCTGTTTTACACCACTACTGCATTTGTCCCCTGCGCGCAGCAGACAAATTCTGAGCTGCTATGTCGATCGTTACCACAGGTCGCCTTCTCCCTAAGTTACGTTTTGCCAACATGGCGTTCCCCTACTGCATGCCAGTATTTGTTTGTGGTTAAGGGTGTGGCGCTCTTGCTTAATCCCAGAGTCCACAGCTGTGAGAGTTGTGGCTGTGGTGGCAAAGCTGCCCAGAGCTTGAAGCGCACCCTCTGATTTTCTGTTTGTGAACGCCACATGACCACACTCTCGGAGTAAAGCCGTAAGCAAATGCAAAGTTTCATTTCATAGCAACCTATATTTTCTGCTTAGTCCGCATTGGTAAAGAATAGCTGTGCATCGCCAGTAGAAATACTGTACACCATAAACACTGTTTTCAGACGTGGCACTTTTATTGAATGTGGAAGAGCGTTAAAGTGGTCAGGCAGTGAAGCAGTGTTACAGTAATCGAATTGACAAAAATGCCAGCATATATTGATTTGATGGTTCCATCGACAATCAGAATCAGAATCAGAATCAGAATCAGAAATACTTTATTAATCCCAGAAGGGAAATTGCTTTTTGATACAGTTACAATGCTCAATAAAGTGATTGAAAAAAGAATAATAAACAGTAG